>WBMV01004634.1:280628-435590 GCA_013396655.1 Campylorhamphus procurvoides
TGCAGGCCTGGACTGAATCCAATGCAACTGTAAGGAAGCGGATGAGGTGAGATGGGAGGAGGCTGCAGTAAAACAGCTCACCCTTGCACTGCAAGAAAGGTGAAACGTCCTGAAGGATATAAATAAGTGGGTTTCCAACCTCTTTTCCAAGATAAGAGCTGCAATATCTGGCACACTCAACCATCCCAAAATGGTTCTGCATTGCATATTTAATTAATTGCATAAAGGTGACAATTCAAAACAACAGAAAACAGAATAACTATATTTGCCATTGTTTCCTGCTGGGAAATAAAACATCTCATATATTTGTCAGGCTAAAGGATGCTCAACACCCTGAAAGAAGCTTCTGTTTTCCTGTAATACTTGAAAATTAGAAAATTTACTGCCCAAATTTCTAACACTCTCTTTAAACTCTGAGGCAAAATATAGATGGAACACTTTCTGAATGCTTTTTTTGAAATGTTAGTAGGAACATGAGTACTTAATAAATATCCCTCATTTGAATTTAAGGCTGTGAGATTTCTTTTTAGCTGAATCAAACAAGATTTGGATCAAATATCCACATTTGATGTTGATCACGTAGATTGTTCCCTCATTTTATTCTACCGTGCCTTAAAAAACCCCTTCATTTTCTCTTTGATAAAATACTCTTTCAGAACTTCTTAAAAGAACAATGCTAAAGAAAGCCCTTACTTGCCAAACTAAGAAGAAAGGATGGGTTCATTCAACCATTCAGGGGTTTACAGCTCCAAGCTCAGATGTTTCCTTTGTTTGAGTTTCTACCTCCCCAGAAAGTGCCATAACCTCCTGCTATAATGGACAGTCTGGTCTGCATTTCACCTCTTAGTGTACTTTCACTAAGTACACTAGATAGTAACTTGTGTGAAGGCTGATGCATGTAGAATCATCAAATCACGGATTCGTTTGGGTTGGAAGAGACCTTTAAAGGTCAACTACTCTAAACCCTGCTGTGGTACACCCCAGTGTACTGATATACTGTCTACCCAGCAAATGTCCCTACCACATGGTTGGGGAATCAGTCTCAGACTGCTCTAATTTTTTTTTTCCATTGTGTAATTATGTCAGTATTTAACAAATAATGAAGCAATCTCAATGGGGAAGAGGGAGGAAGCCCTTGTTTAGCACATGCTATGGTATTATTATCAGTACCTCCACCTCAGCCCACATCTAGCGTTCAGTCTTGCAGAGGGTGGATTTCAGCGGAACTGAATCAAGTCCCTTCCAGCCTGCCACACTGGTCTAATCCCTGAGCCAGCAGGCAGACAGACACTAATTTCCCTTGTCTAGCTCAAGCTTGCATCTGGTGAGGCACTTTTTTCCCACATGAGATTATTTGGTGCATTTAGTTTACATCTGCAAGATACTGTGAAGTTGCACTTTGAAGTAATTTTTTTTTAAAAAACATTTTGTCCAACTCTGAAACGGCTCACTAACAATAAGCCTTGTTAGTGAATACTGTTTGCAAAGACTACATACAATGGCACAAACACAAAAGCAAAATGAAGAAGAAGGCAGCATAAAAACCTGGGAGGCCATGAATATTTTTCAAACAGAAATCCTAAGAATAATAACCAAAGGAACATCGCAAACAGCGTGTTTGGGTTTCTGTAGGTGAAGCCGGCAAGGCACTGCTGCCAATCACCACCGGGTGGCTCTCCACTCTGGAGCATAGCAGCTCGGAAAATCCCTGTTCGTAGCAGAAAGGGGTTTGTGCTTATGCAAAAACACTAAGATTTTCTTCCGAATCTAAATATCCACCTCAGATGATGAACAGATGCTGCTGAGCATAGGAGACGGTGCAACAACCTCACACTCAATTTTGTTTATTTTAAGGCTGAATTATCGTTCTGAACCTGGAAGGATTGTAATCCCCTGCTTACTCAACTCCATATTCTGCAGTACTTGCAAACGGGATGAGTTAGCTGAATGCCTGTCTACTGTAAAAAATAATATGGCTAAAGTCCTGTGCATCACTAGTATCCCAATTTAAAGGATCATGAAGTCTGGCCTTTAAAATGTATTTTTGCTCATTAGCTGAAACTTGTATTTCTCTTTAAATATTTTCTATCTCTACCCATGAATGCTTAAATTGTTTCCACAATTTCTCTGAAATAAAGCTGCCATTCCTTAATAATAGAATATATTGTAACTTTCTTATGGTGGCAGGCATTTATAAGATGTTTTTCTCTCCATCCCTGCACACCTGAGATAACAATGATTATCAAAGTCATCACACTAAACTGGGATGTCATTACTGGGTCAGAGTCTGAATAGGATGCAGCAGAGAAAATCACCTTTATGTGTACCCTGTTCTAATTGAAGGACACAGCAGAATGGCTCCTGTTGCACTAACTTTAAATGACCTTGGTCTTTGTTGCCATTTTAGAGGAAGACACAGTCTTTCATTCCAAGTGCTTCATCATACCTCACAGCATCTTTTCCCCTCTGCCTGTTTAATAACAAGGTTTTTAACACTGAGAAAGAAGCAATGCAGACATAGTACTGTTTTCATTCTTATCTTAATTTTTCATGTTGTATTGATTCTTCATAGTGCTGGCACTTGGACAAAGAAAGGGCACTTTGCAGACTGGCATTGCTTCTTTGTGGGGTTAGCATATAGTCTTCATTCCAGTATTTGCAGAACAGCTGCTTGTAATGCAAAATGTTATCAACAAAGCAAGCTAACAAAAAGAGATTCGTTAACTGAGAAATCAAACCTATTCTTACAAAAACAGGAGTATTGACTGATATCGTGGGATTGCTCTGAAATAAGCTAAAGTGGTCAGTATATGAGGACATAATCCCTGAAACAGATCACAGGTGCTCCTATTTTTTCTCAAAATTCAATTCCAACTTTCATAATCCAGGGAAACCGGAATCTATCCACTAAGTATAATGTGTTACATAATACCTCTGAATAAACACATTTTTTGTATTAATGCTTTTTTAAAAGTACGAATACTTCTAAATTCAATGCTGAAATGAGGAGAACAAACTGCGTACAGCCAAAGACTGGGTTCTGGTTTGCCCACTTCTATGGTTAAAATCTCCCCACATTGCTATATTTTACCAGATGCATTGCCAAAAATCATCATTCTGGCATGCTGAAGTTGCACTCAAGGAAGTGGAAAGAAAGGACAGTCTCCTGGGGAAGCAACACCATCGCATTCTCCACTCAAGGATGCTACGAGAGAGAATGTGGCCATGGCAACAGCAAAGGGATGGATGGGGTCTGCCTCCTAGGAAATACAAAGAAATCCCTCTGCCAAATAGCACATATGTCACAGATGGTGGTAGCATGGGCGATCCAGGGATGCTTTCTGCCAGCAGATATTGTGTTTTCACACATACACCTGAGTCCACTCTATAGAATTACAGTTGACAGGATTAAAAAATACAAAAATTCTCTACCAATACTATGTTCTATTAAGGTGCAAAGATCATAGCAAAATGCAGTATGTAAAAACTTCATTTATGTCCATATTTTATCCTTACTTTAATTTTAGTGTATGCATTTGTAAAATATATATGGTATTGACTTCACAGGCACCAACAAAAGTTTGAATATATATATTTTTTTTTAATTGGAAGACTACATATGTCCCAAGGATAACTAAGGGGACAATGAATAAAGCAGCAGTACAACATTGTTTAAAAGATGTAATGAAGAGCAGACTGTGTAATGTTAGGAATGAGTTACTTCTAATTTCAAAGACGTATGGCCATGACAAATGCATTAATCATGAGGAGTGTCCTGTTAAAATTAATAGGACAAACAAACAATTTTGAAAAAAGGCAAATTTTTTCAAGAGGAGATAAGAAAGCCAAGAAAACCCTCAAAGGCATGAAACTCAAGATAACCATGAAAGCTGCAAGGTGGTATGCTGATCTTTCTTACTTGCTACGACTAATATCCAGCTGGACTTACAGATACATATTTAACACTTTTTAATATTACCTCGTATTATTTCTGAAGCCAGAATATTATTTCTTCACTTCCTGCTTTTTTAGTACTTTTAAATTTGCGATATGAATGCACTAACATAGTTTCTGTATTCATTCTTCTTGTTGCTTTGCATTGCCATGAGGAAGAACAGAACAAGAAAAAACTTTCTGCAGTTTTAATCGTGACCAACTCAACAGCTCATGGGGTTTGCGTTCACAAAAAACTCTGGATGTGGGTCAAGTTCAGACTTGCCTCTTTTTGCCTTGAGGCGTTTTCCTGCAAGGCTAATTCTATAGGGCAGAAGCATATAATGTTATACACAGACAGAAAGCTATTTTTAGTGATTAAAGACATTATGTTTTAAAAAATAAATCACTGCAATTTGGAGAATAGTTGTGCTATGCACTGAAGATTACACAGATACCCTGAACGTACAGAAATGGCATCTTTTCCATGACAGCACTTGTTTTCTGTCCTTGACAGTGACAGCTTATTTATTTTGTATTGTTTTTAGAGATTCTGGAGTGCCTGAAACACAGACGCAGTGTTTTTCATGTAAAATGATTCCAACAGCAGCCTGATGTGGAAATTCGTACAATCAGGTCAAACACAAAGAATGCATTATTTTAATAGTGGGAAAGGCTAATCATGTAGGAAGCATTGTTTTGTAGTGTAAGCACTATTAGGCAGCAAATGTTAGAGCAAATTGCCGCAAAGAATGAACAAAGCTGGGGTTTGAGCACTTATCAAGCGTTTTTTCCAATCCTTGCTGCTGTTCGTGGCGTGTCTTGGAGATATTCTGACAAAATATGGAGCTGGGGAATTTCACATCTCCAGCCAACAGAGAACTATCAGAGAGGCTGATATCTGTCAATACAACTGGTATTTACAGCAGAGGAGAACATGATGAAAACCAAGATAAAGTTTATCTGAATTACCCTTGGTATTCCAAAGAAGGAGATGGAGTGGAGCCCTCGTTATAGACAAGACTTTCCTGTTGATCCAAGAGGATAAGCACTGGAAGAGAGGCTACCAAAAGCTGCTCATGAGCACTCTTTTCTTCCAAGGCAATTTTCCTTGAGGATACAGGAAATCAAGTGTTTATTGATAATGTTTACCTTGTAAAGGAGTTGTGAGGGCCAGATTATCAGATCCGCTTCAATTACTTTTCACAGTTAAAGCAGTATCGAGGATTTAAAAATGAGACACGTTTGCCAGCTAGGGACTCTTTCAGTACAAGACAGTTCATTATCATCACAAATACAGTAGTATCCCACCATTCCTAGAAAAGGAAATGTGTTGGAAAGGGCAGTAGTTTTCTTGCACTCTACTTGGTTTGGCAAACAGCTCCTTTAGATCAGTTGCTAATTAGCAGTCTTCTAAATAGCACTAAATTCTCCCAAGCCCATAACTCATGTAGAACCATCCCTGGAATCAGGAACCAAGCAGTCTCAGCCATGATCATTGTGAATGTGAAAACAGGCTTGTTGCAAAAAGTCATTTTGTTCTATGAAAAAGTAGATATTTTAATTTTATGCTAATTCAGAAAAAACACAAATGTTAAAATACCTTAATTTTTTCAAGACAGTTATCCCCCAGCAGCCTCAATAGAAATTCACAGCAGTACTGTGCTTAAAAAAGCTGTATAATTCTTCCCCTTGAATTACATAGGTGATTTTTTTGGTTTTGCATCAAGCATTATCTACAGGTTATGCACAGACACAGAATTTGTGTGAGAGTGTGTCTCATCTATATGTTAATTATTGATTTTTAAAATATTTAAAATTTGGGAATATGAATTATTCCCCTCCAAGTGTCTGACTTATTGTGTAACTCTTTTGGTCATAATAGTTGACTGGATATCATTGATGTATATTCAGAGATACCGAAAGCAATTTTCAGACACCTCTGTATTCATGAAAAAATTATACTGTCACCATGAACAATTATGAATGACTGTTTCTTTTTCCTGTCATTCCAATTATATTCACTGTTTCCCTTTAGTTTTCTCTCCTTGCTGGATGGAAAGATGAAAATTGCCCATGGTCTCAATTAATTTTCTCACTCTGTAAATTAAACTTCCTGAAAATTGCTCCCTTAAAAATGAACTTACTAGTTTTGCAACTGGAATCAGTCTGCCCCCAGATAATCTCATTGTCACTCTGTCTCATATGTATCTGCTAGTCCCAGATGGTTCCACTTCTTTATGCCCAACTGTGGCATTAGGATGTTCATGCAGAAATGGGGGAGTACAGAATAAACAGGCATTTATTTTTTTTGAAAACTGGCCCCTAACTACAAAGTAGGAGTGTGTTGTTTGGAGGATACTGTCTGACTATGTAGATCTTCATCAGCATTTGTGAGATGCTAAAAGTTATAGTCTGCTTGTTGCTGAGACAGAAAAAGGTAAGTGACATTTGACAAGCAAGATCACTGAACTGAACAGAGCTTCAACATTGTAGACATGTAACCTCTGTGTACCATACTAAAAATAAAAAAGTGGTTTGCATTTTTCTACAAAAGACTGGAAAATGCCTAAACCACAATAAAGTGTTTGAAAATGGTTCCCAATGGCATCTGCTCCATCACGATCAGAGAAATTAAGGTGTGGTTGACTGGCCTGTAGTTCCCTAGACTCTTCTGCTTGTCCTTACTGAAGGTATCTGTTGCCTTTGGTTTTCCAGTCCCCTGAAACCTCTCCCCAGTGACCACAGTTTTCCAAAGATAATCAAGAGTGGCCTCACAATGACATCAGCCAGCTCCCTTAGCCCTCATGGATGCATTCAGTTGGGTCCAACACATTTGTGTATGTCCACTTGGTTGGTTTAATGCCTCCTAGTGCGATCCTCCTGAGCATAAAACTTCATTGCTCTAGCCTTTCTCAGGGGTGTCAGGGAGATGCAATTCCTCAGGGCAGATTTTGTCAGTAGAGGCTGAGTTGAAGGCACTGAGTACCTCTCCCTTTTCTGTGTCCTTTATCACCATGTCCCCTACCCCATTCTGTGCTAGGCCCTCACTTTCACTGATCTCCCTGTTGCTGTTGATGACTCTGTACAAGTCCTTCATGCTGCCCTTCCTATCTTTTCCAAGACTCAGCTGCAGATGGGCTTTCACTTTCCTAATGCCACTTTTGCACAGTCAGAGAGCATTTCTATATTCCTCTGTTTCACCTCTTCCAGCTTTCACCTCTTCTACTATTCCTTTTTTAGGTAAGAGTAGAGTAAGGAGCTCCTCCTCATTCATCACAGAATCATTAAGGTTGGAAAAGACCTCTAAGATAATCAAGTCCAACCATCAACCTAGCACCACCAACCATATTCATCACTAAACCATGCCCTCAAGTGCCATATCCACATGTTTTTTCAGCACTTCCAAGGATGTGACTCCACCACTTCCCTGGGCAGCCTGTTCCAATGCTTGACCGCCCTTTCCATGAAGAAATTTTTACTAATATTCCCATCTCTCTACAACCTCCTTTCAGGTAGTTGTAGAGCGCGAAAAGGTCTCCCTGGAGCCTCCTTTTTTGCAGACTAAACAATCCCACCTCCCTCAGCTGCTCCTCATAACACCTGTGCTCTGGACCCTTCACCCTTCCCAGGACACACTCCAGCACCTCACTATCTTCCTTGTAGTGAGGGGCCCAAAATTGAACACAGGTGTAGGCCTCCTGCCACTTCGGCTTGATTTCTTCCACACTGGCATTGCTTACTGTTGTGTATGAAGGAAGTGGTTGTGAAAATCAGCTAGCACTCCTCAACTGCTCTTCTCTCCATGACCATCTCCTATGGGATCCTTCCAAACAGATCCTTCAACAGGCCAGTCTGTTGTTCTGTAAGCCAGAGTCATATTCCTCCTATTTGTCACTCAGGAATGGGATTTCCACCCATGGTCACTGCAGCCAAGACTCCCCCAGCTTTCCTATCTCCAACCATTTCTTGTTTGCAAGGATCCAGTCCAATGGAGGTCACCCCTGCTGGGAAGTCATCATCAATGCAATTAATGTATCCCCAGGATTGCTTGTTTAATGCTGTGTCCAGCACATACTAGGCCCTTTATGAGAAGCAGGGTTTTTTAACATGAGGCTTCTCTCCCTTGTCTGAAGACAGCAGCATCTTCTTCCCAGTTGGGCAGTCTGTAACAGATACTGCTACAACATGGTCTGCCCTCTAATCCTAAACTATAAACTGCTGTCTGTCCCAGGGCAAGGTTCCATTAATTCCTGCTAGTCTCCCACAAAAGCTGAATGATTTCACAACCTTCCTCAGCACCTGTCCTTGCTAAAGAGCATGTGTCCGTCCATTGCAGCACAGTGGTTGTGGGAGCCTTCCCACCGTGTCTGCACAAGGTCATAGACCTACAGCTGCATACATGCTTTTGATTCCTCCTTTTTCTGTCTCGTGCTACGTGCATGCAGCAGTGTAAGGGCATTTCAGAGAGGTGCTCCAGTCTGTGGATTTCTGAGAAAGTATTATGCTGCTGTCCTTGTGGCACTTCCCTGTTTGCATGTATATTCTTGAAGTGAGTGCCCTTCACTCCGTTTTGTCATTCTTAAACTCTGTCTTGTCTACTGCACTTTCCTGACAACACAGCCCACCACTTCCCCAGTGGACTGTGGATCACCATCTCTCTTTACAGCCTCATTCCTAGTTTTAAGATCTCCTCAGCAGGCTTTACTGCCAGTCTGTCGGCAGAGGTACTTTTGACTGACTCCACCTCAGAGCTATTTTCTAGAATCTACCTAAGTAGTAATTTCAGACATTTGCATTACTAAGTAGAAATCACTTACAGCTAGGCTGAAAGAAACCTCTGAAACAGGATGAAGTATACCCAGCTCACTCCTGATTACACATTCATCTAATGTGTCCTCAGAAATCTCCAGTGAAGGAGACTGCACAGTTAGCATGTTCCAGCACAATCTGTCCCCACACATACATCTTCTTAGCATCTAACTTAACTCTCTCTTGGATAAATCCAGCTAACTATTTTTGTTCTATACTCAGTGGAGAAGAGGAAATTCAGGTTTCTGATCATCGTAATAATCTTAATATTTCATGGTTCTTTTTATGACAAGCTTTGTTTACAACATAACTTGTCTAGCTTAGCACAAAGAAGCCGTAACAAATCAGTAAATTCTCAAACCTCCCTCACAAGCCTTTTTCTAAACTTTTCACACTTCTTCTGACTTTCCTCTGGACTCCTTGCAATTTGTTTATTCTTTCCTGAAATCCAGGCATCCAGCATCCAGGCAAAATGGTCTAGATAAAATGTCATGTGTAAAATAAAGTACCTCCTATCTCCCATGATTTACATACAAACATTGCAATTCATCTTCTCTTTTATTTTTTATCAGTATTAAAGTGCAGTTACATATTTAGATTGTGAGCTACCCTGCTTCCTTGTACATTATTATCACCCTTACTTCAGATCTTCTGTTTGGGTATTTTATTCTTCCCTAGTAAGTATAGCACTTCTTTCATGTCTAATTTTTTTCAGACCCCTTCTTCAAACTACCATGACTTTTGAATTTTAATCTAGTCCTCCAAAATATTTCCATCTTATCAGTGGGAAAAAAAAATGAAATCTTCATTTTTTTGATGAGAGTTTTCTGATCATTAATGAAACTGGAACAAAACACAGGAAAAGTCTGTAAAAATGTTATATAAAACATCCTCCCAATTTGACACTGAACTGTCATAACTGCTTTTTAGAACATTTTTGCAGTCAGGGGGTGCATGCACTGGGTGGCAATTTCACCCAGAACATTTCCCTAAGTTGTTTATGAGAATGTAACTGGTAGTGTGTCAAAAGCCTTATTAATGTCCAAATATATCACGTCCACTGTTTCCTTTGTATCCATCAGGCCAGTTATACTGTCAAAAAGAAAACCAGATTGATTTGACTTGATTTGTTCTTGATAAATTGATGTTGGCTGTTTCATATCACTTCGTTATTTTATTATCTATATGCTTATGAAATTATTATTATTAAACAATTTGTTTTGGTAGCTTTTTGGCTATCAAAGGCAGGATGACTATTCTACAACTTGTATTTTGTCACTGGCAATATTTCACAAAATGATGATACTTTCTATTGCAGTCAACACATTCTTGAATGCTGAAGTTTAAAGTCAACAATTTATAATGTAATTGTAAACATTTCACATTTTTTAAACTAAATTACACATTTTAACAAGAACCTGGTATCTCTGTCCTCCTGTATTTGGGTTTTGCCTTTTGTTTCTTCTGCTATTGCAACTGTGCATGCCCCAAGACTGTTTCTTTACTCTGTAGTAATTAAGAGGACTCCACAGAGAAATTTTCTATAATTCTTTCTCTGAATTATGACACAAACTCCTTTTCTCACCTCATTTTGAAGTCCTCCTCAGGAAGGTCTTCCTTCATGATCGTTACAGAGAATTAGCAAAGCAAAAGTAGTTTCCTGTGAACTTGTTTGCAAACTCCTATCAACAATTAGCAAAACAAAACCACAGACTGCATGTTTTTTTTGCCAATTGTTTTTGCACATCACAAGTGTTCAAGAATTCAAACCATCTCACCATTCAGACAGTGCAACCTGATGTACTAAAAGCAAGAGATCCAGTAGGACCTATCTAGCAGTTATTGATCTGCATTTACCTCCTAACTTTTTCTTTGTGTTCAGCCTGACTAGCTAGACATGAGGAAAGGAATTTGTAATTTCTGAGAGACAAGAGATTTAATTAGCTCATAGTACAATCCAACGCAGCAAAGGATTGTGAGAAATAAGAAACCAGAAAGTGCTTCAATATTGTTTACAAGTGTTATTCTTACAAAAACCTCAGTAACAAAATATTTTGAGGTTGCTGTAAGAAATCTGGATGCTTCGAATGACAGATTAGCACACTATGTTGTGAACTGCGTGGTCTTAACCATTATTCAGAATGGTGTTCCCTTACTGTGGGACTCCCAGGACTACTCCGGATGGAGTAAGGAAGGCAAGTAGTTTCCTGTGGTACACAGTGCTACAGCTTCATCTTGTCTGAAGTTGTTGAACTAGAGGAATATGTTATCCAATACTTGCATGAACTTAGCACTCAGGTGCTACACAGGTAACCAAGTCAGAGATAACACAATACCCTTTTATACTGGCAAGTTATTTCAAACAAGAGAGAGTCCTTTTTGTAAGTCAGGGCCTAGGGCCTTCTTTTGTTTAGTCAGGCTGCTCCTGCACTCTTCCTGCAGAGACCAGGTCACTTCTCCATGCTGTTTCCTCTGCTACAGGATTGGACAAAATAAGGTCACTGTACTACACTTTTCAGAAAGAGCATGACTGATGCCTGAGATGTTGAAACTTGGTTACATGGAAGGATGAGTGGGAGTTAAGCCCATTGCACTACTACCCCCAGCACCACAGTACTGGCCTTCAGTGAGCTCTTGAGTAGAAGTGAAATGGACAGTCTAAGCCTATAAAGCCCTATATAGACTGACAAGGATCTAAATAAAAATGGCAAAATCCATCGCCAAAACCATTATTCTGCAGTGTAGCCTGTGAGGGCTCCAGAGAAGCAGAGTCTCTGCAGATGGGTCAGGCAGCCAGCATTTTGCCCCAAGAGATCTTCAGTCTTACTCTCCCCACCTGTGCCATTTTTTAACTTTTAGCATGATGTGACCACCAATATTCTTCTTGTACTTCAGAGGAAAAGGCAAGATCAAAGTTTGAAAAGGTGTGGAATAACTGATGTAAGTATACAACAGAGCACAGGATTACGTATTAGATTTTATACACTAAGAGTGCAGATGTATGTAGGCACCTATAAGTATTGCAGTGAATCCATGTGTTCGTGCTTTCTCATCCCAACATCTATGAAAATTATCTATCCAAACCTACAGATAAAAAAGTGCCCAATTTAATCCAAGACTTATTCAAATGAGTTAAATCACATTAATGCCAGCTCACAAGCATTTCCTCAGTGATGTTTCTCTCTCTTCAGATCTCAGACAAGTGATAGAAAGACAAGACAGTTGATCAAAGTAAAATTAAACTGCCTGTGGCTGAGATTAGGGAAAAAAAGTAATAATTGCTAAATGAGAGAAGGCACTTCCCTGCTAACAGACACACAAAAACCTTAGGTCTCTATTTGAAATGCTGTGGACTTCACAAGTTTGTGGAGGGGAAGGCTGGCTTGACACTCACTGTGTGCTTCTTGGCACTCAAGGGGATAGAAAAACTGCAACAATTAAGTTTTTAAAAGGCTTTTTTGGTAACTCAAATTTAAACTTTCATTTGCTGTTTTCATCACTGTTGTTAGCAGACAGGAATTCCTATGAAACACACTGTCAGGAAACTGGCTTGTTTTCAATACCCTTTATATTCCTATCAAAATTGAAGTGGGATAACTTCATTTGTCAGTCATTTTGCATTTCTCAGCCCATTTCTTTCTCTTTCTGCCTCTGTTAGTTACAGAAGAAAAAAATGGAGCACACAGAAAATGTTTTCTCCTTCATTGCTACATGCTCCTTCCCACTCAAATCTGCAATTTTAAAATTAACCCAATTCTCACATAGGACAATATAATCTAGTAATTCCTCTAATGTGCTTCAAAGTGTATTTACTGTGTGCTGATGCCATCCTTTGTCACTCCACAGGGAATTTCAAGCATTCCAATACAGAGCACTCCTGAAGCTGCTTTTGCATTGAAAAGTAGTATGAGCTATTTCTGGTTTCTCAGAGGTGCTTAGCAATGATCTCCATTCTCAAAAGGAGAAACAACTCTCAATACCTCCTTCAATCCCTTAAATCAGCTTGCTATATCAGATAAACATACTTACGAAGAAAAGACACACATCTTCTTCATGCTTATTTTAAGGCAGATGTCTCTAAAGATTGAGTCAGATTTGCCAAATGAATGTGTCTTTGCACACCATGTGATCCAGAACAACTGTGTTTCACAGACCATATTAACAATGAATTGACCACTTTTATGAACCCAAATACACCTTGGAAAAATACAGACTTAGTCACTGTAAGAAGAAAGGCTCTGTTCTCCTCCAGCTCATCATTTTCCTGTCTCTAAGATGCCAAGTAGAGCATATCAACACTGCAGACTGATGGAATTAGAGAAGTTTAAAATTAACATGTTGCTTTTTGAGATAACTAGTACTGATACATTTTACTTCTTTCTGACCTTTACATCATATCTTTTGTTATAGATTTTATTTTCTATTCTTTCTAGATGATATGTTCACTTTGACAAGAGTCCTGTTCTGCTTGGAATACAGTGCCCTGCAGCACTGTCAGATGCTACGTGCCTTTGCCACGTCTCTCCGTGCTTTAAAAAGAAATTGCTGAACACTCTTTTAGAAAGAAAGACACTTCAAATATCCCATGGCAAGAAGGAGGATGGGGTCTGGAAGAAGTGGAAGAAGAGCAGGAGTAAAATTATTGAAGGGGAGAGATGAAAATTATTCTTCTAACGTTTGCTGAATGCTTGTAGAAGAAATTATGACCACATTTCACTACTGTCCTGGACAATCTCCTCTTCTTGTTACCAGCTGAACAAGCTAGGGCTGGGGCACATAAGGCAGTGACATCAATGTCAATGTTTCTGAAGGGAGGGGAAACAGTCCCTGATCTCCCCAGGGTTCGTGTTCTCTTCAAACTGCACCCTGGTCAGGAAGAGCTTTCACTTAATTAAGGCAACTGAGATGCCTGAATGAGGTGCATAGGGTTCAGATATTGTCAGTGGAGGCTTTACAGATTCACTCAGATAGCACAAATGCCCCTTAAAAACTCCTGCCTCATAAGAACTCTTCAAATATGGAAATACAGATTATGGATTGTACTCTTCTTTCAAACTTGCTTGAAGGTACGAGGTTCATTGCGAATGAACACAAATTCAGGACATAATCCAGTCTTCTAACTTTGACACAAATACCTTGCTATTCTTTAATTATTTGATGATTAACAAAGGATTTTCATGAAACCAGCACTTCTATTGGGGAATATTTTGTTATACTGAGGAATATATTTTTTTTAAAAATCACCAATCCTGTTAGCATAAAACAGAAGAACTCAAGTTCTTAAAAGAGAATAACATTTTGGAGAATTGATAGTAACATTGCACATATGAGCAAGCAGATTTCTTGTCAAGGGTTGAGTAATTTTTTTTTTAAATTTTCACTGATTTCCTAATTTGAAACTAACCAGAATATCAGTTCTGCTTACTGAACATTATAAAATTAACATCTACAGGCAATTTTCCTGCAGCTTAGCAATGCAATGCATCCATCTGAAACCCATTACAATGAGTCCTTCCTTATTTTCTAAATAGAGGACTCATAAATAAATTGCAGTACCGTTATGATGGTGTAGGCAGGTTACTTCTATCAGCAACCAGAATTGCTTGCAACCCCTTTACTTTCCATAAGATAAAAAGTTTGTTGTTGTGTAGAGCAGTTGCTCTACTTCTGAAGCACATACCTTTTAACCTGATTTACAGAAAAATTAGCCACTTTTTCTTTGAATAAGTGTGCTTTTCTGGGGTGTGCCCCTTCATGTGGAAACTGTACTATCTAACATTACTGTTTTCTGTATGTGCACACAGATGCACAACGTGTGCAAGACAATATATGCCTGTGTATATGTATATAGGTAAAAGCACATATGAAGAGTATTACACAAGGTTAGAACATAAGGAAATTGATAATGACGAAACACAAGCAGGTTCAATTAGAAAGACAGTATCAAAGAGATGTAGTTCTGTAGCATGAGCTATAAATGGTACCCTGTACAATATGCTACTCAAAACCTGTCCCTCAGTGCTCTCCTGAACCACTGGATGGCATCAACCTGTAACATTATCAGTTGCTGCTGCTTTTGTCTTTATACAACTCTACTGATTATTCTACCATTTACTAGTGCTTTATACAATCTGTGCACTCTTCATCTACAACCCCAATCCTGTGAATGCATCCCTTTGGGAAAAAAGTTGAGACTTTATTATCCTAACAGATACTAACTGTGACCTTATCATCATTTCAGTAAGTGATTTTAATTACACTACAATATACAGCACCAGCTCCACAATACTGGAAAATAAATCTCATTTATGCAGTTCATAGAGTCTAACAAACTTGTTTGGGACTCACGATCCATTTATGCTCAACAGACTTAAATAAGAAGATAGTGTTAGAGTATGAAGGCATGTACTGTCAAAGATATTTTTTGTTTTATATCTGTTAATATCTGCTGGTAACTCAGGAAAACTATATGGAGAAGAAATACTGCTTTTTGTAATATCTGAAATTCAAATATGGGAATTTTACTTAATATTAATTTCTAATGGTTGTGAAAAGATATGCATCCCATGTTTAAAAAACTTTCCTCTTGTCAAAGCCATTGATTTCACAAAACATCTGGCTATAGAGTTAATGCTGTCAATGGAAATCTTTGTAGGATGAATTGTTTGCATGCACATCACACTTTGAAGGAATAGGGCTTTTAAGGGCTCAGGTCTACCTTCAAGTATACCTGAACTACTCAATTTCAAGCAAATGCAAATTAGAAAGAACTGTGTGCTGTTTTTGGCATCACTATAATCTTCTTCTAAGGAGAGAAAAATGCTTGACTGGGACGGTCAGACTCTTACAGATAAATGCTGAAATTCACTGGCTCAGCTGTAATGTGATACTGTCAAATGTGTACATGAATTTGTACATATTATTCCAGTTATGCTATGTGCATCTGGAATGTGGCACTTAAATGGATGGCCATTGCAAAAAAAAAAAACCCAAACCCCAAAGCAAACAGCTAAACAGGACTGACAGTACACCTTATGTATTATTCCCTACAGAAATTACTAACTTTTTCACTACCTTTACAAGGTCTACTAGTCAAGATCTCCTGGTAGATGCCTCATAGTTCTCATCCATGTTACAATTTGCTGTCCTGTGCCCATCAGTGTTTATGCCCTCATGCTGTTTCTGCTTCACTTGAGGGCAGGAGTCAGCTTCGTTTATCTATGAAATATTCAACAATGAGCATCCACTAACAGTCCCTATAATTCATTCTGAGCTGTCTTAATTAAAATGAGATTTATTAGAGGGAAAGAATCAAATTAAACTTTAAGCAGAGTAAAAACATAGTCAGATTAATGTCATGATAAATTTAAATCTCTAGGCCAGATTCTTTCTCTTTTTTAGGGCTGTAATTTATTAGATAGATAAGAAGGAATTAAAAAACCCCTACATTTCATAAAGTTAATTTGCTGCTGCCCAACAGCAATGTGCTCTCAAGGCTAGATCCAACAAGATGATCCAAAAAGTAAGGACAGGGATGGCTACCTTTCAGGCATTTGCCTTCACAGCTTTGGTGGCTAGATTGGATAGGTGGATGTAGACAGGTATCCTCAAATGGGAACTAGCACAATCAGTATCTTGAGTGGAGAGCTGCCTAGAGTTCAGCAATAGGACAGGATCAATCATTCACAACAGCAATTTGTGTCTCCAATCCAGTAATGCAAAGTGACAATTTTCTGGGAGACAGACAAATGTGCCTACGAAGAAGAGTTAATGCCTGGAACTGGGAGATTAAACGCTGAGCAAGGAACTGAAATTGGTGACCCAGTTCCTGGGCAAACCAGCTCGCCATCATCTTGTACTATTAAATGGTTGTTTTACAAGGAAGGGGCAAGTGTCACAGGGGTTTGTTGGGCTTTTTTGAAGTCTAAGCATGTCATAGTGAGTTAAACCTAATGATTAAGCTGCTCAAGCTTACTAAGAGGAGTGATGCTTCCCTTCTAAGTACTGGTGTAAAACAGTTTATGTTTGTTCCATTCTCCCAAGATTGAAGCAATTCATCATGTGCATTATCATTCTGGAAGATTTCGAAGTGACAAATGGAGTGTTACTTGTTTAGGTCACAGTTGCACAGTAGTATTCAGCAGTTTTGCATTTAATTACATAACTCTGCCCAAGTTCCAGCTAAAATGCTTGAATGTTTTCCCTTTAATTCAAGTTTTTAATTTGTCTGTTAACCTAGCTTTTTTCTTCATATTGTCATCAGCTCAGCATTGTAAAACTAAGAACAAAAGAAGGCAATCAGTAATATTATTCTGTAGGCTTGAACTTCTCTTCATAGAACCTCAAGCCTTAAGAAAATTTACTCAACCCTAATATAGTTCAGGCTGTGAAATTAGCTGGGCTGATGTTTATGCACAATAATCCAAGATATTTGGACTTAGAAAGCATCAAACTAGGCAGCTTAACACTGCCTGATGTAGATACCAGAAAAAGAGAGAAACTGGTCTTTCTGGCTCCAGAGATTGCTGGTGTGGAGGGGTGGAATCTCAGCTTTCATTTTCTGCTACTTTATTCTATCACATCAGGGAGAGGCCATAGCCACTGCTTGCTTGTCTTCAAATAAGACTAAGTAGTGCCTCAAAGGATCTCTGGTAAGTCTGTGCCAACAAACTTCTGCAGGTACGTACAGCTGGAGGAGTGGTGTGCTTTTTGGTTTCAAAAGGAGTCATCTTTCATAAGAAAAAACTCCTTTGTAGTCTGGTTTGCAATCATAATTGACTTCAGGAGATGCAGAAGAGGCATCAGTCTCTAATTCCCACTACATTCACTTCTGCAGAGTTACTGTGGCTAATGGACTGCATATCACAGTCCATATTGTTCTTTTTAGCATGGTTAAAGACATGCTTCTAGCAATGCAATGAGAGTATCAGAGGATACCACTGAGAGGTTTCTGGGAAAGTCCCTTTCTGCCCTAACAGTCAGGCTTTTCTCCGTACAGTGATGAACACCTGCCCTCCATTTCCCCACTGCAATCATTTCAGAAAGTGCAATCATTTCAGAAAATGGCCTCACAATCCTGGAACTTAGGCTATATTTGAGACCACTGTGAAATTATTATGGCCTTATATTTTCATCTCAGCTATACAATCTTACTCTTATTTATATTGGGAAAGGGAGCAAAGATTAAAAACAGATTTATACAGAATAGACAGAGACCAGATTAAAATAGCCTGTCTGAATATTTTATCTAGGATGACCCTCTGGAAGGCTCATGTAAATTGGTTTAGTTATGTTGGAAAAAAATCACTTTTCTAACAAAGCACTTTCTGCTTTTCTCCATTTGACCCTTTCCATCCCTCATGCTGTCAGTTACTTCTGGATTAAAACCACTTTTCTCTTCAAATCCCAGACCAGTGAGTTCATGTCATCTGCTTGTAAAAATCTGACAGAATTCATCATCCTATCAGAGAAACTGATTGGAACTCTGTGACCATTCCAGTGATACAATGTCTGATCGGATGCTCTGCCTGAAGTGGGTAAACAGTTTTTTGTTCCTGGTAGATTAGCCATGTCTGTCATTTCTGTTGACATAAATACCTACTGACATATCTAGCTTTAGTTGTATTTTCCAGTTCCATCAAAATTTAATATTTCAAATGCACCTGTCATGCAACTGGTGTGTTACTCTGTGAAAAGAGGTCAAGGTGCATGGATCTTGGATGACATATCAATTATTCTTGTCTGAAGACAAATCATGTGTTTTGTCTCTGTATCTTAAAAGCAAAGGTCCATAACTTAGATTTCTGCCAGCATGTTTCCTTCTCTTTATTAAATATGAATTATTTATAAATTTCATAGGGTTTAAACTGTCGTAGTGTTGAGCAGTTTAATGTAAAATATTCCATTCCAACATTTGCTGAACAAATCCAGATAAATGCTACCACCTTCCCTCTCACCAAAAATAACCTGAAAACAAATAGCGAACCACTTATCAAAACAAGAAAGAAATAATGTTTTCTGATTTATTGCCTATCATTTGAGCACTGTTTGAATTTCCTGCATGGATGATTAGTATTTTACAAAAAGGAGAACAAACAGTGGACAGTCCCTGTGCTGGAAAAACAAAATTTGCTCTATTAATATGTTTTAATTTGCCATAAAGTTCACAATGCTTTTAGATTTGATAATAATTTTGCTAAGGCTTTTACCCTTAAATTCAGGATAAGTAAGTGCCTCAAAAATCACAGAAATATAAATCTAATTGGGGAAGTATTTTCTAACTGACATAATAGCTAGCCCGTTATACTACTTATAGTAATGTTAACAGTACAAATGTCCTTGTAGTAGTGGTATGGCTCAACAGGGGACACACCAACAATTGCACAGATAACATTCAGATTTGCACATGCATGAATACCAGAAGAGGGAGAGGACTTCAAAAGAAATTAAGTAATCCAGGCGACTTCTGTATAACCCCTGTATAACCCCTCCTCCCACCAACCAAAGCAGATGACATTCATACGTCCACTGATCATATAACTATAGTTTTCTGAATATTACTCTCTATGCATCCCTTTACATGAGGTATGAGGGACACTGTCATACCTCTCATACTCCTTGATTGGCACGTACATTTAAGGACGTCAAGTGCCCCATCTCAGAGTCATTAGAAACTTGTATTACATCTACCATTTTGAGTTACCCCTGAAGCACAACAAGGTGATGGTAGAGAGAAAGAGAAGTAGACATTAGGGTCCACAGAGACAACATATTTTGACTGACTGTAATTTCTTAGGAGCAAATAGCTTCAGACTCTAGTAATAATGTTTGTGGTTTGGGTTTTTTTTTTTTTTTTTAATTTTTTTTATAAGGATGCCAAAGGGCATCTCAGAAAGAGCCAGGAGTGTGGCCTCTTATGGCACAAAATGGAATGTTTTCCAGTCTCCTTCTTGTACTGACAGGATTGGTCTTTCAATTACCTGTAAGCCTGGAGATTACTGACTGTTTAAAATAGTCCGGATTGTTGTTTACACCTAGCAACTGCAATGCCGTGCAAGTTACTTCATGCTGAATGTATAGGGGCGAAAACTGTTCCCTTGCACAGTGAATATGGCCAATGTATCAGGCACAGTGCAGTCTGTCAGGATGCAAAGTGTGACTTTTTCAGGAGGAAAACATCATTGCAGGTGAACTGGACTGTCTGAGTTTCAATACATTTTCAGGAAGAGTGGACGACTGAGGGCCCATATGCCTCCTGTTTGCATGTGTTAAGACCATACGTTTGAAGGGAGGGAAATGTGACACTGAGACTCTGTATGCTCACCACTCCTGTGGGAAGACAACGCTAGAGAAGTGATACTATAAATGCCCACATGCTGCTTCGGACTGGCAGACAGCTCTGAAGTAGCCTCTGGTGAAATCTTGCAAGTAAAGCCATATGGAATAATGATGATTCTAATCACATTGCAAAGCAAGGATTTAACCTGACCACATCGATGATATTGAACAAAATCTCACTGAAACTGCTCTGGATCCTAGAAGAGTTCCTACGGAATCAAGAATGGAGCTGAACTCAATATCTGGAAAAGTCTCGAGATCCTAATGAGCTCAACAAGTCTAATGCCATCATCCTGAGCTGAAGATCCATATGGGGAAAACTGACTGCACCGTACTGGTTAGAAGCTCTATTTTCTCTTGGATGTGCAGAAGGAAATGATACAGACAGCAACAGAAAGTTCTCCTATAGCTTAGATAGAACTAAGATATGAATTTCCATCAGATACACTGGTTTACAAAACCTGTTTGCAAATGATTTCAGACACTGGAGAAGAAGAAATGGCAACAGAAAAATGTGGAAAGCAAGCAGAAATGCTAAACTTTCTGCTTTGTCTTAGGAAAAGATGTCTTGTGTCTTCCCTGATTGCAGGATGGTTTTATGTTAGGATCTCTGTGACTGATTCATGGATCAAGAAACATTTCCTTTGTCTGATCTTTTAACTGAAGTGTGTGCTTGAAGTCTAGAAAAGAATGGATCTTTAGCTTTCACAAAGAAACTCCTACCTTTTAGTGAGATCTGCCATTAACTGGAGCGACTCAACAGCTTGTCTCTGTGAGCTATGATGCACTACACCATAACTGCAGGGCCAGAAGGATGCATGCACATTGACGGAAAAATGTGTGTACATACTTTTTAGTAATTTTCAGTATTTCAGAAAGATTTCTTAAAAATATAGGTGAAGTCAGTGTGACTTTGAGCAACGTTAGAGCAGAGCATAAAGGAACAGGGACAGAACGTTAAAATGCAGGAAAGCATTCCATACTAAAGGTATAATGTCAATGTCATTGACAATGATAATGTCAATCCTGAGCCTAGAGATGTAATCAACAGAACTGATAATAAATATCAGAATTTTTCAATGCTAAGGAGTTCCAAATCCATCTCCTTCCTCTACTGATCTGTAGCATATTTTCCAAGAAAAATACCTCTATTTAACCAAAGCAGGATTCCTATAGGCCAGAAAAATCCTTATGGTAGCTATTATTCTTCTACACAGTTTGGATACAGTGGGATGTAAAAAGAGGAAAGAGGAGAGACCTGGTAACTAAATTGCTATACTGAAGGCAATTTTAATGGTAAATCCAAATTCGTCTTTCCCTGAGATTGAACTCTCTAAGGAGGAAGTTACAGAGCAATTAGAGATGCAATTACAGTAAGTCATCAAGACCAGATGGTATTTCATTCAAGGATTGAAAGGAATAATGTGAAAGCATGTATTGAAGAGGCTATTTATTCTGCAGCTTCCAAAGAGGCAGGTTTGACTCTCTCAGCAGAACAAACAGCATACTGAATAGTCCCTGACAGTTGTCCACCAAGTCTCTGGTGACACAAGAGTGAGCTCTGGTCCCTGGGTCCCTGCTGCTCCCTGGTAAAAAGAATGAGCCTTACACTGTAACTCTGAAATTCAACACATTTGGATTCTGCAGAAAATTTGACTTTCATATTGAGTGACTTGAGAGAAAACGGTTTCAAGAGGTCAAGATGAAGCTTGCAAACTTTGCCACAATATCAGATAGAAAAATCAGTAGAAATGTAGAAGACATGGCATTTGTTCCTTCTTGTAACAGATAAGCCATGTGGTTCAAGCTGGATTGGTTGTATCTATGAATATAAGTATAATATAAATATAATATAAAACTTTGGCTAGTAAGAGATTTGCAAAGGGCCAAATTGGCTGATGTGTAATCTGCAAAGAGGTACAGTGCAACTCTCATGGCAAGGGTATGCCACAGGATTATAGGGCTACCCAAGGGAATATTGCCCCATCCCCGAGTAAGCTGTATGCCTCTTCAGAGCTAAACACACTTCTTCCCTGTGAATTGTTCCTGGAACTCTCCTAGATGCAATATATTAAGTGATAAATGCTTTATTGCTGCTCATCATATATATGGCCTCATATGGTCTGTAAGTTGGACTGAGTTTTGTGCATTTGCTTTTTGGGCTGTCCAAACTTTATCATAAGGTTCTTGTGGGCAATGGTGGGGAACAAAATTTTAGCTGAACATAAAGAAAATAAACAGATAAATGAAGACTTTTATAAATATTTTAACTTACAGGAGCATCAGAGCATTTAATGTCATACATTATCTATCACAATAATCTGAGAAGGACATTTAGGGGGGATGACATTTTAATTGCCAGTGTACCAATGGTTAAGAACTAAGTAGCCTGGGGTTTATGATGGCAATAATGAAGTGGAACTGAGTCTGTACAGATAGCTACACATGGCATAATATTCTGGTATTCAATACAAAAGATTCAAAAAGGTTTACTGGGTAAACAAATAGACAAAACTGATATTAATATCTGGCATTCAGACCTTTAAAACTGATAACAACTATTTCAATGGGCAGCATACATAGGTTTTGACACTGAATGTGCATATATTTCAACCATGCTATGCTGGCCAACAATAACTGATTAAATATTGAAGACTAAATCAATCCCTAACATTTAGCAGCTAGAAAACATGTTTTCTTTCTTTTTCTTTGCACTTTTGCATACTGAGCTAGCTCTACCATATATCCAGAAAATACTGTGCATAATCCAATGCAATTAAACCTACCCTTTATGCAAGTTATTCTTAAAATAGTAACTGTTTCTAAAGATAGCAAAGCTGCTCCTAAAAAGACAGCCTTGTAATCTGTAGACAGAAGCAACTTAAATCAGAGCCTGGGAAACTGTCTAAGAATCTAGTTTATAAGTTAGTAAGACACTGGCAGAATTTCAGATGATTAAATTTAACATATGATCTATCAGATAAAACAAACAAACAAAAAAAAAGCAGCACAAACTTTGGCACATTTTGTCCTCCCTCGAGTATGTCTGTACTTACAGCACGTTTCTTGTGTGAAATGTCTCTGTAGCAACCACCAGAAGTCTCTACCCAAAAAGCCAATCCCATCCCTGGGTGCCCAAAATACAGCAAGCAAGTCATTTGAGTAACAATACATCTGGCTTTATACTGGATTAGAACACCGAATGGCAGAAAACTGTCATTTTCACATTATTCAACAGGGTTAAAGGTCAAAAGATTATATCCTTCAGAGTTATTTTAAGGAATATTGTTTTTAAATATTTATATAAAGAGAGAACTGGTCTGTGCATTACTAAAGTTTCCTGATTGTACTAAATGATTTCAGACTTTAAAACATTACAAAGAACTTAAACTACAGCAGGATTTGCACAAATTGGGGGGATTGGACCATCTTACACCAGATGTCACAGAAATTATCTCTTCGCCTTCTGAAAGCATAATGCCAACATTAACTAAATCCCTGGAAAACTTACTTTGGTTTAGGCTGTGCAGGAGTACGAAAAAATACATTTAATGACTCAAGTGGGAGAACTGAGACAAAAGATTATTCCAGCTAATACTGTGCCAGATTTTTGATTCCAGCAGTTCCACAGCACCCATCCATATTTTTCAAGAATATTATCCGTATTTATAATTTTGAATGCATAGTTGAAACTACAAGATGGAGCTGTAAGTCTGCATTGCTAAATTTTATTAACAAGATGTAAATCTGTGTCCCTCTAGAAGGGAAATAACTTTGGAGTGTTACGTTCATGGGCCATTTAAAATCTGAAGTCAAACTAAAAATTGTGCATTGTTTACATTATACTAAAATCTCTCTTGTCCCCTCAGAAAAAAAGTGCTGAATATAGCTAGACAGTTTTCAGATCATCTGGGATGGAGAACCTGGTGCAAAACAAGAATATGTAACCTGTTTCATTTTAACAATTTACCTATGTTTTTCTACATGATTTGAAAACACTGGAGAGATGAGTAGCTGGCACGGTTCTGTGCTTTGATGGTTACTAGTGATGAATCTTTGCCTTTCTAGGATATGCAGAGTTGAAAGTGGCAGTGGCTCTGCCATTTTGTTTCCAGACATGTACAGACATGACAGTTTCAAATGCCATTTGATGGAGCCTGGCATACATCGGTTCTCTGATGGTCCTTCTCATCTTTGTTCTTTGCTTTGGCTGGTAGCATGGCCTTTGACACACCAGGAGAGCTGGCTTATGGATAGTTTGTTATACTGTAACCCTAATTCAGGTAAAATTCCTGTCATCCCTGGCCTGAAACCATGCTTCCTCAGTTATTCTCCATACAGTCTGTTCAGCTCACTCACTAGAAAGGTAAAATATACCTAGCAGTCATATGAGAACAAAACATTTGACAGGCTTGTTACTGAAACAAGAAACTCTTCCACGGAAAGTACTGCAGGGAAAAGGCCATGAAATTACCATCCCAGGAAATGTTTTCTGCAACATTAGTGGCTCTCAAGGAAAGACTGTAATTTTGATATTGTTGACTCACAGTGAGGATCCCAGTATGATGCCTGAAGCTGTTACATAACCATGCCAAAGGATGACTGAACCACATGTGAAGCAGTTTCTAAACAGCTGCAGAAAATACTCTGACAATATTTTTTTTTTTCATCTTCTGGGTTACAAACTTCATATGTGGTCCAACCACACATGCTTTGGAAGGGGCAACACCTGGGGCAAGGAGTGGGAAAACTAGTAAAGGCAACATGCACTTCTGCCATATCTGTTAATTCAGCCTGTGTCAACTTAACTGGATTAAAACAGAAGGGAAGAAAGGTAATCATTGCACCAACCTGGATGAGTAACTACACATGGTTGCTCTATAGTGTAAACTTCAATGCTTCAGGCCAGTTCATCAGACTGTGAATTGGTATAGTCAAAGCAGGTAAACAGAATTTTTGCCAGCTCTCTGCTCCTTCTCTCAAAAGAATACGCCTTTTGATCTTCTAAAGTGATCCACACAACCAACAGTCCTGTAAAGTGTTTTTCTTTTTAACTGAAAACTAATATCATTTAAGGGTGGTCAACAGCATGTTCTTTTAACATTGCCAATAGTATAAATCTGCTTTTAAATTAAAAAAAAACAAAGCATAATATCTTTTTCTACTATCCCAAATCACATAAAACATTACAAATCTCTAAATACTTTTGCAAATCTTGGCTCTAGGAGTGCTGTGGTTTGGTAAAGGAGGATGTCTATCTGTATCAAATTGTTTAGTTCAGTCCTATTAAGTTTCAGGGTCACACTCAACCCAGATGGAGAAATACAGCTCACAGTAGCAGCCTTCAGATGACAGTAAAATTTTAGCTACAGTAAAATTAAAGTGGCTACTGTAAAAGAAACTCTGAGCAACTTAGAGATTTTGAATGTTCATGTGTACTCCTGGCTTAAATAGAAACAATATTACTGCTTATCTTCAGAGGTACTGGGAAACAAATAAAATTATGATAATTCTTCCTGACTTTTTTTCTTCCCATAAGTCAAAAGTTAATTACTTCACAGATGGTAGAACGGTGAATGGAATGAATGCAGTCAGCTTGCCTAGAAAACTGGATTCCAGAACATATGCAGTGAAATGAGACAGAAAAAAGGGCTGGCAAACAATAAATATCTATTTCCTTTTTGCTTTAAATAGACTAAAAGGTCAAGAGAAATATATGGCTGATATTTGTCCAAGTAAATAGCAATGTTACCAGGTATATTGGTCCACAAGCAATCTCTGATATAGGGATGAGCACTGAATTGGCTAGTAAAGGACATTTCTCCATAATAATTTATTTCTCTCATATTTTTAATCATAATAAATTGAGACAAATAGTCCTAAGGTTCACTGTTATTCTGCCTTATTGCCAACAGTCATAAAGATCAAGTTTTTATTACACAGTTAGGGGATATAAAGAAAATATTTTCATGGGTTTTAAGCGTATTATATGTAGGAATATCACAGATAGTAATTTGCAGCAATCATGGTCAGCATACAGGAAACATTTAGTACCCATAGCAAAAGATTCCCTCTTATTCTTTTGTGCCAAAGCTGTTCTTCTACATCACTGATTTAACAATGACATACTATTAGTGAACTATACTAATTATGAGAATAGCTACAGGCATTCCAGAATGAGCTGAGCTAAAATATTAGGGAGCTAACATTAGAGACAAAGCTCAAAAGCAACAAAAGTAATGTGTCAGTTCTGGCTGAATTCATCAGGCATGTCTACACCAGAAACAACAGATGCAAGTGAGTGCTGGGTTTTTCTTTAACTTCATCTGCTACGTTTAACTATTTCAAATATAATATTGTACAGGTTGATGTCACGGCCATCAGAGCCTTCCCACAGAAGCCTATCTCCCTCCCTTAACCTGAGATTAAGGAGAGGATGTATTTAAAATCAGTTGTGTTTGAATAACCAGCTGACATAAAGATGAATGAAATAACACCTACTGTCCAAATTACAATACTTCATAATTAATTTGTTTAAAATTTTTTCATTGTCTTGGTAAGAGTAAGGAGCCTCAGCTTTGCACTACCATTGTAGGAACTTGGATAGGCCAGGTCTTGCAGTAAAAGTTCTGCGATCAGATTTTTGTCCCTCAGCATACATTAAATATTTTCCACATATCCTTTTACAACAGTGACAGTATTTAAATAGTAGCTGTGGATTCCTTATGGTACTAGTGGAATAGTACGATCCACCATAAAGGGCTTTTATTGTGATGCGATACTTTGGCACCTGAGTTGATGTCATTTACACTCATTTCTAATAATGCATTTTTCACATGTGTTAAAACATCTGTTGCACTCAAAGTGTATTGACTGGTTCTGTTCTGTTCAGCAGAACATCACAATGAAACAAATTCACAAAGCAATAGCCAAGACCTACACACGAGTCAGCAGCACTGACACATCCCTGTTCAGAGCTGAACAGTCAGGTATGGCAGCACTTTCGGCACCCTTGAAAACCTAGTGGCAGGGTGTGACAGGCTCAAGAGCTGAAGAGCACAGAGATAAAACCAGCATGTTCCTGCAGGGGCTGTGCGTGCTCAGATCAGGATTCATCCTCTACAATCAACTGTGTGCCAGCAAACACCTTTAAGAAGGGCAGATCACAGTTCTGATTTATACAATGGTCACCCTCAGTACAATAATCTGTACAATAATGTGGAGCCTTTGTCCTGCCAAAATTTCAATGTACAGGTAAGACTGCAAAAGAATCTGAGAAATTTCAGAGACTCCATTCCCTTAGCTACCAGCTGGGACTTCAGCACATATTTGCTCCACATCTCTCAAATATTGAAGTCTGGGGAGAAAAAGTCTATTTTGGAAACAGACATACTTAAAAAGTAGTTATGAAAATGAAGCCCTATATAAGAATAACTAGGGTTATGCCTGTATTTTTAAAAATTCCAGAGCTTGATCTTTGCAGTTCTAGGCCAATAAACCTTACATCTAAACCTGGCAAAAGGGTTGAAATGATAAATTAAGCAGAATGAAGAGACCTGAGAGAGCAGGCTTGCTGACATGATCTAATTGGCATGGATTCTTACAGTTTTTTGACTGCAAATAGAATAGTGTCTATGGGAGAGAAAATTAATATATTTCATTTTAAAATCCAAGTTTCTACAGAAGAGGTTACTGCAAAGCTGTGAGGTGATGGGCAAAATACACATGAATGCAGTGAATTGCAGAAAGATAATACCAATATGCACCTGATATGAGAGGCTGATTCCAAAAACCTACTTTAAAAGCTCAGTATAGAGGTGGGATGGGGGTGGTGGGTGGGGAGGGTGGAGGGATGTTTATTTTGGTTTTAGGTTTTTTTGGTATTTCAAAGAGAGATCAATTCAAAGTACCTAAGTATTAATCTATCCAAGTTAAACATTTAAATTCTCAGTGCAGTGAATGACAGTTTTATAGTCTCTTTGCAGTTGCTGTGAATTCATGAGGCTTCAAGAGGTCACCAATCTGAGCTGTTTACCTCTGGCATGGGCTATTGCATGTACCAAACATGGCAGAATGGATGATATACTTGCTGCAATTCAATGCTCACACTAACTTAAAATCACTGCTGACTTTCTTTTAGGTTAATGACTTAGGTGGCACACTACAGCAGCCAAAATGTCATTCTGTCACTTCTGTTAGCAGTCTGGAGAGTGCCAACAAATATCAGGCTTGGATGTTTGGTGGCAGTAAATTGCCCAGAGACCATCCGCTAAAGCACAACTGATGGCAACTGAAGTGCTTCTAAAAGGCATTTCAGTGTTCTTGCATAGTGGAAGCTATCCTAGAAGGAATGCTAAACTGTGCCTCACCACCACCCCCTCCCATGCTTCAGCCTGTGAATGAAGGTTGGGTGCACAGGAGGCACTTTTGCTGGCTCAGATCCAGAACAAAGAATTCTCAGCAGCTACCTGGAACTCCTTGCAAACAAGAGAAAGACTGCATAGACAGTAACCAAGAGCACCGAGTAATAGCAAACTAACCAAAAAAGAGGAAATCCTAAGTATTCTTGTTGACATGGGCCTGTCTCCATGCCAATGACAAAGAGAGTTAAAACCCACTGCTTAGCTCAAATACAAGATGGAGAGAACACAGCCGGGTTTTGACCCTGCCCTGAGAAGTCTCTCGGCTTTCCATCACACAAATGGGCAATATAAAATAAAATACAAACCAAGTTTGATTTCATGAGTGCATTATGCTAAATAGATTACCTTAACACAATTCATCTATTACAATTACAAATAAAGATTACATATAAAAGAGATGCTACAAACTGATGCATTTGAATACAGCCCCTTCAAAGTTAATGAATAGAATGAACTGTGAAAACCTAGCGCTATTTCATGACCTGAATAGAAACTCTTTGCAGAGCAGTACAAAGAAATAAACCAGGAATACAGGGTAGGACACAATCTTGTTTAGTATCTACGCAACAAAACCTTGGTTACAGTACCAAAACCTGGTATTATGCTGTCAGTCTTCATAGAACTCAAATAGATTTATCTCTGCAAAGCATTAGGCAAACTGTTCATCCAGCCTTCCAGTTACATAATGAAGTCTGCTCAATTTGCTTGTGGTTGTACAGGCTCACGCTACATCAGCCTTTCCTCTAACCTTATACACTAATATAGAAAGAAATCCCGTAAAATATAGCTTCATGGCACACAGAAAATATGGAAACATGTCAGGTGTTCTGCTCTTCCACATGGTGCAATAACTGCAGTTTTGTTATAGTCAAGCTTTTCCAGTCTGATTTTAGATCCAAATCTGTGAAAAGAAACCCATAAAATCACTACTTAGCCATACGCTTCTCTCTATGTATGAGTCACCTGTTGACTTCAATAGGAGTACCCATATGCTGAAGGTGCACAACATATTTAAATACTATCTTGGTCTGGAACCAAAGCTAGAAACAAGATAAATCCTTCTGGAGAACTGAAATGGTGTGAAGTTTGCAATGTGAAAGATTTACAAATTATATCAGGATAATGAAAAATACAACACAACTATCAATTGAAGAAAGAAAAGAAGAAAAAGAAAGGGATTACAAAAATGGCAGGAAAACATCTGTAACCTGGGATGACTAGAAGGAGATTAATTCACAGTCATGCAAAATTGGATCGCTATGTCTTTTGTAGTTTGAATGCTACAGAGCACTGTTGAATTGAGGGTTGCAAAAAAAGAGAAATGGCCTCATGGCTTATTACTGGCATATTTAAAACGTTCTGTCTTGCTTCCTAACGTGGGCATTGATAATTTTGATTGTCACTAGGTAAATCATGGCGTTTTTGTTTGCCAAATCAAAAGGCTAGTGAACTTGTGTCTTTTCTCTCTGCATAGGTACTTCTGAACTTGCCTTCATACTGTATTGGAAAATAAGCAACCCAGATTGTAGTATCTGGCACAAAAGTTAGATCAGACTAAAAAGCTAAAAAATATTCAGTAATGCAAGATAACAGGGTTATTAATTGTGAGTCCTTGGGCATTTTTAAATTGCATTTGATACCTTTCTCAGAAACTATTTATAACTTGGAAGAATATTCACTGAGCTGTGCAGTCCCAGCTCTCCCACTTACATATGGTAATATTGCTGAATATTCAAACCCCTTAGCATCAGTCAAGGCCTCTTAGTGCTATTGTTCAGGAGTAAGTACATATCATGCATTTCACTCATGAGGTTACATAAGGATAGTGTAGGCAGAGTTGAGTATAAACCCCAGGTTTTTAATGAAACAGCTACAAACATTTTCCCTTGCTGCACCACAGAACAAATTTCCTAAAAGATAAGCAGTATTAGTGTTGTTCCAGTTCCAGTGTTTTAATGACATAGAAAAGCAGGTTTTGTAGGAGGTGGAGATACATTTTGTTAGATTGACTGGAAAAACGAAATAAATCTATAGATTTATGAGCTCATCATCAAGTTTGAAAAGGAAGCTAAAATTTCAAACTAATGCACAAAGAGAAAAAATGTTCCGAGGTAAACTGAATTTTGTTATGTATTTAAGACAATTTGAGACAAATGGATAGTTAGCACTAATGGCTAAACCAGGTATTTTTATCACTTGCTTGTTCCTGGGTTGAGGAAGGCAAGCCAAGCATCAAATACCTAATGTACTATCTCAGCATCATTTAGACTGTACTTCCTACTAGTTGCTGTGCTATGGTTCTTACAGCACTAAAGGGAAACATTTGTTCTGAATATCAGAGAGATCCAAAACTGGAAAAACTATCTATGTCCCCACGATATAAGATACATAAATGCAAGAAGATTAATCTAAAGAGTATCTCAAGCTTAGCTCAAGCAGTGCTCTAGAATTTGATTACCTGATGATATCTATTGTGGTTTTTTAAAATTTACTTTATTTATAAGCAACACTAAACTAGCATTCTCTCTTTTTGCCTCACTGGCAACAGAACATTTCCTCTGTATAATATCTACTGTATTGCAGCCCTGTTCAGTAGGACACTAGAGCTGTTCTTGCTTAAAAGACTCAGGAGGTGATCTTGTTGGCTGTCAGATTCAGCTTCCCTGTTCATCAGCATGGCCTGGATGCTTAGTGGAAAGCCAGAGCTGTACAAATCATTGTGACTGCAATGTCTGCTACCTACAGAAGAACTTCCTTCTGCCTTCTGGTTTTACTTTGTTCACAGACCACTGTCAGAGAAAAAATAGCCTTAATCCCAGTCTGTAGATATAAAGCTTCATTCAACAAAACTCCCAATTGGTATCCTTTCATCATAGATTACTAAATCTATATGAAAGAAGGTAATCTTCAGAGAAATCTGTATATCTTTAAAAAAAAATTGTAACAAAACTAATGGTTAATGCATAATGCAGGTCACAATGTTAGATAATAGGAAGAGCTGTTCTTAGTGTCTTGGGATTCAACACTAGAAAGCACATCATCCTACCCTGTTTTCAGAACACCACTAAAAAACATCAGATTTTCTCTAGGGCAACTCTACTCTGTCATGTGTCTTCTAAACATCCAGTTCTCTGCAGGTCTCAAGTTCTGTTTCCAGCCTTCATCTCTGGTCTCCCCATTAAACTAGATTATTCAACATGGTTATACTGGCAGTATACACCTGACTGCCCTTCTCTCCTCAGTGCAGTAGCCACAATGAATGCTGAAAATCAGTCTGTTATGAAATTCCTTTCACTTCCAAGGTTCTTCCTTAATTCCCAGTGACATCTTGCTCCATCTTAGGACGGATGACTTTATATACTCAGACTTTCTCAGAAACTGCCAGAAGTATATGTGGGGAAGTAAACATTTTCCTTTCATAAAAACAGTCCAGAAGATTTCTTTATGTCTACACTACACTAATAGACAGATTTTAAGCTTCTGAAAGCAACAGACCTCACAAAAACAGCTTTCAGAAGATTAATTAACTAGTTTTATGATACAAAGTTTGTGTTTTCTTAGTATATAATCTATTTTAATTAACCATGAAGTGGAATGTTAATTACTGTTGTCATTTCATTTTAGACAGTCACATTAGTTTCAGAATGGACTTCATTCAATGTTATTGAAAACGCATTTCAAAATCAAACATGTGACAAATTAACGTGTTTTAAATAAGCACCATTCAAATTTGATTCTGCAAGTAGGTGGGAAAAAAACACTTTTGTCTGCAGCCTGGATCCTAGACGTCATGTCACTGCATGGAAAAGCCTTTGTGGCAAGGAGATTAACATACACAGTGCCTTACTTTTCCATGTAACCATAATTTTTGCAGTAGACACAGATTGCCCAGACATATACTGGAAGGGCAAAAAGAAACAGAGCATTTCTAGACAGAAAGCTTCTCTCAAGAATTTTGGAATATTTTCTTGTACTAGCACATGAATTTTCTTATCTGCACTATGCAGCTGTATAGCAGACACTAATGAGAGATTTCATGTTCATACCAATTACTTGAAATATTTAATGTCCTTCTTGAGGTGCATTTACACATCAAAGGAATGACTCAGTCCAAGTATGCCACAGTGCTGCAGAGGAAAAGCAAATGTCCCCACTTTGTGGTGTAAAAGAAGTGACTTTGAGTTCTCCTGTAGCTAAGGCTACACAATCAGTTTTATTTTAGACCTTCATTTTCAGAGGTTGATAACCCAGGGCAAAAGTGCTGTATCTGTACAATTCTGGGTAGACAGTATATCAGGTAAACACTAAAGTCATACTCTCCTTAGCCAGTTAGTGACATTTTTAGGCAGGCAACAGGCAGGATCCCAACAATTTGGACACAACAATAGTGAAAGGTGTGTAACTAATAGGCAGCTGGACTCTGAAGCAAAATAATTCATCCTATGCTCTGCAACTAGCATATTGTAGCCAATTTTTCAAGGTCTGAGACAAATCACTAAATTTTCTGTTCATAAATACACCCTTCTGGAAATAATAAATTATTTTCTCTTAATTGTTTTGTCAGAACTCATTTGCTAACATTCACAAAATGCCTCTCTGAAGAATACTGAGTGTTAATTAACCCTTTGTATTTTAAGAGTTACTGAAACAATAGTTTTTAATTGATGAGAAAACTATAAAAGATGTAGGTTAGGTTGCTAGTGATGTGTTCTAGTGATGGTCGTCAGTCACTTAGCTAGCAAGCTGCAATTGTATAAGATTTTGAGTTTTTTTCTGTTTTTTCTCTACTACTATCTACATGAAACCAAACAGTTTGTCAAGTGAAAGGATCTGATTAATTGTATATCAATCTCATTTTCTGTACTGCTATCCTACTAAAAAATTCCGACCATGCAGCTCAGGGGGGTTGATTACAGGTCACTGCTGCCTACATGAGTACTAACCTGGCTCTGCCTAAGCCCATCTACAACTACAGTGTTTCTAGTTGGTGTGAAGGGATGTGATCCATTTCGAAGGCAACAGATCAGCTGGGTGGTAAGTGGTGAGTTCAGCAGTGTCTGAGTGACATACCAGGCGCTGAAGCACCCTCCCTTCACCACACTATGAAGCGACCTCCGTCTTGCCATTTTCCATCCAAATAAATTGGTTTTATTGCCAGAGATTGTTGCTCGCAAAGACATCTTACCCTCAGTACATAAACATTATTTGAATTTAGCCTCACATCCTTTAAGGTTTTATTAGATCTGTCTCTGGTAAGGAAACATCTTCAGCTGTTAAATCAAATAACATTTCCTAGCACATGCATTTAAATGGCTGAGTTTGGTTTGCAGTCTGCTGCTTCATGCTGTTTATGCTCTAGCCCTTTTAAGAAATACAAGTCAGCACTGGGAGTGTATTTTTTGCCTTAAAATATCTGGAATCATGTTGGAACTACTTTTTGTTTAGAGTACTCAAACAAACATTCACAGATATGATTTGTATTTCCCATATGAAATGTTTATAAAAAATATCAAGATTTTAAAATCTGTAATTGTCTCCCATTTTTCACTGCTTTGAAGAAAATTTAAAATCTTATACTTATGGCAATTAAAAATGGAAGTGTTAGTGTTTGAAAAGCAATATATTCAAGATATAACAAAAACAAACCCCTCTATTTTTATGACAGCTTATATTCAAAATAGCATAAAGTTATCTTCTTTACATTGAAACTGACAGGTATTTTTTTAGCAAAACTCATACTCATCGTTCCACTTAAAAAAATTTATTGCTAAATTTGAGAGAGTAAATTTGCTATTAGTGCAGGCAGTCTTTGATTTGTAGGTCAGATGAAAAAATGGTCCCTTTGACACTATTAGCAAAAATCTGTTTCATGTTTAATCCTTTTCTTCAGCTAGTACTCCCTTTGACCAGGAACTATTAATCTCTATGGCTTCTCATTCCTAGAAAAATTAGCTTTTGGTACTTTTTTTTTTTTTTGGTGTGTGTGGTGAAATATGGCTGAAATGGTTCAGAGGTGCCCTTTAACTTTTTTTACTGTGTGGTCAAGTATGGTCCCTGGAAGAGAAGAGACAAATTCAGTGAATTTCCCAGAAAGTATTTATATCCTCATTCAGAACCCCGCAGTTACACTGTCAAAATAACACTACAATGTCAGTAGAAATGTGTGCAAGTAGGTGTGTGGGGTGGGGAGGAATAAAAATCTACCTAAAGAGGTTACTGAAAAGACAAAATCCTGAGACTTCAAAGGAAGCCGGAACACAACCAGCACTGATCTTCAATAACTTAGGAAGTAAATACTTTCAGGTGATCCCTTCGCAAGTTCAGCAGAACTGGACACAGGACCTGTAACAGGACACTGTGCAGCCATAAGTAACCCACAGACTGTTGTAGCAAAGAAATAAACTGTCTGTATGGGTACACAACAGCTTGGAGGGTGTGTGTGTGTGTGTGTGTGTGACAGAAAATTTCACACAATCTGCTGAAGCATGTAGTATTGCCTGTCACAGAATATTAATATGGGTTGAACTACTAATGTACTCCTTAATGGTTTTATAGAAAAGTTTATACCAAATCTGGAGATGATATAAGATCGTGAAGGGTTAGTATACTTGCAAAAGGAAAGAGAAAACAGACTTAAGGTACTTGCAGATGATGATTAGGGGCATGAAATACAGGGGAATAAAAAAGTAAAGCTATCCTTAGGATACCTGTAATACCAATGCCCTTAAAAATTCTGCAGGTCAGAAACTCATAATATTAAGAGAAGAACTGTGAAGAAAGTGAACCAAGTGGATAAAAGGTTTTAGTGAAATATTAACAGAATGTTTATCCCTCTACTTGGTTTTAATGGGGACTAGAGACTTTACAGAAGAGCCATGATGAGATCTTCAGCACATGACTCTCTCTCTTCAGGGCCAGAACAGTTAATGAAATAGGAGGGGCAGTGTAACAACAGCAGAAATGATCATAAGAAAGATAGGATTGTAGTGCTGAATTTAGAAATTAACATAATTACCACAATTAGATGAAGTGTGTGTCCTGGATACCGGCCTGTAAGAATTTAAAAGGACTACACTTCAAGTAAGTATTTTTTTATATTAATAGTATATCTAAAAACTGCTTAAAAGTAAACTAAACAAGGCAAGATTCAAATTGCTGAAAGCAAACACTTTTTAAGAAAAGTGATTTGTCTCCAGCTGTGGAATGGTCTGGGAAGTACAACAACTTTTGAGGATATTTTCCACTGTGTGGGGATACTGTTGCTGTCTTTGATATTTTCGAGCATCAGCACACAAGGGAAGATCCAGCAAAGTGAGGGAGCAGAAGTGGGAAGCGACAATTAACAAGTGCACCATGGCAGGGAATTCAGCATGTCTGGAGCCTGTTGGCTTGTCCGAGCTGCTCATCCAAAGGTGGCCTGGTCCTGCCCTACCTTTTGCCAGCCTGCCTGATTACCAAGCTGATGACTGGACAGGCTGCCTTGAACTACTGTATGCTGAAATGGACTGAGTGAAGGCATTTAGCATCATGTGCATTTCTGCAATGCACAATAGATGAAAGAGATGACTCAAGTGCTTTCTGTCAGTGGCAGATTAAAAGATTAAAATTAAAATTGTAAAGGTATGTTACGCAAAAGGATGCAGACACAGTGTGAGACCTGGCATTGTGGTGTCTGACTTTAAAGTGGTTGGCATCTGCTTCTGAAGTGCAATCTACCACCCCATATCAGCTATCTGCACTCTCTACAGCACTCTTCCAAATGAGATTCAAAGCAGCAGCACGCTGAGCAGTGAGCCACAAACACTACTCCAAGAAAAAAATCTAACGGGAGAGGTGTGTCTGAAATCACACCCCCCTTTGGCTTTGGACTCACAGAAGATGAGCTATGCTAGGAAATCACATACTGGAGTCTCTCCAGTACAGTAAACCAGCTTCCTACCTTCAGGCAAAATCTGTGGAGAGCTTACTCCAACCTTTTGGACTAGGACATCCAGACAGTGCACCTGTAGTAACCATCCCCCATTGTATAATACATGTCTTCTCAAGGACACAGGGAATTGTAGATGTTGAGATGCTGAACCACCATCACACTTTCAGTCCCAACTGTAGAAACTGCTGTTGGTCCTAACGGAAACCATCTTGGATATGCTGGGCTACGAAGTGAAAGAGAAAGGTAGCACAGTACAACAGGTAGGCTAATGGGGCACATCCCAGTTAGGGTGGCTGAACTCAGAACAGTTCCTCTACATTTTTACCTAAACCATCTGACAGTGTTGTGTTTTCAGCTGACCTTATTCTACTTGAATGGATTAGACTTGCTCTGACAACAGACACAATACTGAATGGCTAAAGAGATCTATGTAGGGAAAGGCCTGAGGTACAACATGGGTGGTGAACATCTACTTATGTGGAGTAAGCCCAGATACAAAATTTCAGATGTAACAGAACTAACTGGTGAAACTGAAGTGTCTGCAGACCAAGGGATTTCTAAACGAAGTATAAATATTGCTAAAGCTCCCCAGAAAGAGTACGAACCTTTTGCCTTTTCAGAAGATGAAATTGTGAAACACGTAAGGATGAAACTGAAGGAAATACCAAACAAACACTGAAAGCCAATCTTGGTTTTTTTTTAAATATCAGAGGTGCAAACTATGGCAAAACTTATACATGAAGTGTGAATTAGACAAATATACTAGCTATACTGAGTACATACAGGACACCACAGCCTGCCCTCAAAGGTTGCCAAGCAAATAATGTAAAATTAAAAGAATAGAACAAAACATGGAGTGAATGCAAACGCTTAAAATAGAGTAATTGCAAAAAATCACCACTATCTTGATTATGAGAACACTTCAGATAACTGATACAGGATTACATGCCACTGAGAAAAGTCCTGCATGCACAGACAATACTATGGCATTTTAAAGAGTTAAGCCTATTAAATATCCTAAATCATACACTAAAATACATGTGTATCACTAAATGTAAGAATTTGTTACTGGCAGCTCACCACTGAAATCAAGTGGATGCTTGATGATTAATTAGTTCATGTAAAGGATGATGCAAAGGCAAAAGACACAAAACTAATACCTCAGAAGAATGGAGAGTACTATTAACGAAACCAATTACATTTGCAACAGCAGGTGGCAGGTCCTCTCCCTCCCAGACTCCTAGGTCAGGAGCTGTTTCTGTCTTTGGTGAGAGGCTTTTCATCTCAGGCTACTGAATGGTGCTGGCAAACCACCAGCACCAGCATGATCTTGCTTAACCATGGTCATTATCTACATTCACCACTACAAATTTAACAGCACTTCTGTTTCACGCTGCTTTCTCTGACCCATTTCTTCCCAGCTTTTCACTCAGACCTGGCTCAGGATTCCTCTTTGCCAGGGTGGAGCCTCAGTATCAAGTTTCCCCAAATATATTTTACTTTTTTAATTTTTTTTAATTTATTTTTTCCTCCAATCTATGACCTGGCTTGGCTGGCTGAAGGGAAGAAGCTCAGCAGTCTGTCAGGTCTGACAGTTCCCCCAGGCTGGAGAAGCAGACATGGCTCTTTCAAAATGTATTAGAGTGCCAAGGGGACTATTAAGAACAGAAAAAGAAGGGAAAACAGTCCACTGGATTCTACTTTCTGAGCATGCAGTGTGGAATAAAACAATTCATGTCCTAAGTCTGGAAGACCAGACAGAAAAGCAAGCTCCCTGTAGGAAAATAAAAATGTAGGTTTTCTTGCATTCACAATTACAGAGCATGGTCATCCAGGTAGTTCAAGTTTTTACAATATACATTTTATTTAAGCAAATTTTCTATGTTTCTCAACTCAACTATTAAATTATTGAACACAATTGTGCAAAATTTCACACTAACAAGAGTGGATGTGCTAAGTTGGTACTGTGAGCAGTTAAATTTGACGGATGGAAAATATACAAGAGTAAGAGAGGAGACCGGAGTAAGGGGGAAAAGATACCCAATATAAAATGTCATATCTTGAAATATTATTGGTTCAGAAGTCTCACTGTGGTTAGGATGAGCTGAAAACTGAGCAGGGGAAATTCTGTATTTCAGGGAAGAATAAATAGGCTTTTCCTTATGTGTCAGATGCCTGTACTCTAATAATAAGCATATATATGTTAATGGAAAGAATGGAGTTAGAACCGTCAAAGGTGGTTGGCTCTAAAATGCCTCAGGAAAACCCTGCCAGTGAGAAGTCTCAAGTAAAACATGATGTTCTCCCATTCAACAGTGAGGATGAAATTGATAGCCCATTCTTCAAAGTTAATAATAATCTTTATGTAACAGCAATTTTTAAAAAATGACAAGATTATTTATAAAAAAATCTGATTTATCACACATTGAGAATATGCTTTGCCTGCAGAAGCCATCTGTCTCTGCACTTCACAGCTCTGTTTTTCGTAGGAGATAGGCTGTCATATGAAACATTTATTTCTGCTGTTTATTTTGGGGTTCTCAGTTTGAAGGAGATCAAATATTTTGTATATTTTTTTTCAGCACAAGAAGACATATTTGAAGGCTGACACATGAATCAAAGGCCCAGGGAAGGTGTTAAGCTTGTATAAAAGTTTAAGTGGAAGAGAAGATTGGGTCATACAACTGTCAATGGCTGGAAAAGCTTTCAAGCAAAGTGCCTCAGAGAAGGGTAATAGTAGTGTTTGGATCTGAATGAACCAGTGTACTGAACAGAGTAGTCTGGAAAAACAAGTGCTTTGTTTGCTCCAACACCAATAACTGCAGTTGTGGCAAAAGTGCCCTTCTACAATTCTCTCCAAACAAGTATCTTTTTGCATATGAACATTTATGATGCAGTTCTATTAAGAAAATGTATTGTTAACTATCCAAAGATTAAATACTTTTCTTGGCTTTTTATTTCCATTTTGTTGTTAAGATTCTAAAATTTTGTGAGGACAGTGACTTCCCAGTTGTAAGTGGGAAGTGTTGTATGTCTCATTGTGAACTACATCTACTTAAACATGAAAGTGGGAAAAAAAATATAATTTCAGGAGTTGATAAAGATCTGATCTGTATTGGATTTAGATGTTTCAGGGACAAAACAGGGGGTGAGCTTTACCGCTTGTTTTGTAGCAATATGGTCAACTTCAAAACTTCCATGTAAGAAGAAACAGTAGCAGTGATCCTAATGTTTTTGTGCAGAAACACATTATGGAATGTTCAGCTGGACAAAATCAGTGCATGCCTGGGTAATCACAAAGGTACAGTAGCAGAAAAGGAAGTATTCTAGTTAACCAAGCACAGGTGTGTCCTCAGCAGAAGACAGAAAAACAAACATCTTGCCTCAAAAGAGGAAGCTTTCAATGGCAAAAGCTGAGTCAAGAGACGTAGTAGGTTGAAAATGAATGAAGACAAAAGGAGTAATCTGGAAAAGGAGGCAGCTGAAAGAATGAAAAGAGAAAACACAAAACAGAGAGAGGAACCCAAGGAATGAGGGGGAGAAAATAAGAACATTTAATACTTATCTGGATCAGTCCAAACCCACTACTTTCCGTAATACTTTCTCATGAGTTTCAACAGTAATTGGCTCAGGGTTACATTGAGTTTATATTTCTGTTAGACATGTGCAGCAGAAGGAAAAAAATTTGCAGGACCTGGTTGTTTCAAAATAAACCAGGAATGCTGGGCTGACAAGTCCAATTCTGCCCACATAAGCAATAAGATGGCTTAGAACATATTCTACGTTTATGTGTGTTTCATGTGGGTTCAGTTGGAAAAACTCTGCAGATGTGGTGAATACACATCTTGCTGCTCCTTTAGGGGTTGTATTTTTTTGAATAAATTTTCATTTAGGACAAGTTGGATCTGGGAAGGAAGCAATAAATAGCAGACAATTCTAGTACCATTTCATTAGATACTTACAACATAAAAGGAGTTGATGTATGTTGAGATGGAAATGTACAGTATAAATCCTATGAAGTGAAGAAAGACTTAGAAGCCAAGTCCTCTTCAGGGCCTCAGTAAACAAAATCCCTAGTTCCTTCAGTTTAGTACAGGTCTTTCACAGTTTTTGCCCCCACTCCATGAAGCAAACAAAATCTAGGATTCCCTATCTCAGGCAAGAAAGTTTCAAATTCCACCTTCCTTCAAGGTCAAATCAAATAATCAACCCAAAGGGCCAAATTAACTTTTCTGAGAAGTTTAAAAGAGACTCATTATGTTGGCTCACCAAAACCCACAGCTGCAGAGAAGCTAAGTCAGGAGCACATGTAGCTTACAGCAACAGTGACAGAGTCAAACCTTTGAGAACTGGCGCTAGGACTGCTTCGTCCCATGTCTCACTCTCTGAAAAACAGGTTGTACCTTTCTGCTCCTTCCTCCTGTCCTCTTCCTATAGGTGCAACATGCTTGGAGGGAAGGGGTTTAGGAGGGAAATGGGAAAGAGCAAACTTCATAGGGGATATCTGATCTGAAAGTTTCTAAGGCGTATAATAAATTGATGAACTCATGAATCAAAAAAGAGAGTGGGAAGAGCACAAGCAGTCCTGACTTCTTACAATAAAAACAGAGTGGAATATTGAAACCTATAGTATATTAATAGCATGGGTAAGAACTTACAGGTCTTTCACAAGTCACTCCAAAACACTTTCTCAGGATAACAGCCTATTTTGGTCTCAGAGGAGCTACAACACACAGCCTGAGGATTTCTGTGAAGAGTATTGACTAGTCTGAGTTCCTGCACTGAGTGCCATTGCACTTACTCTACATTACAGGAAGCAATTCAGCAGATAAATCTGCAAACAGATGAATTTTGAGGTAAAAAATATGCCAGTATGTACCCAGTATATTTTGTGACTAGGTATTACACGATAATTACTTTAGGTTACCAAAAGTTTATGAGTTAATAGTCCTAATGTCCCAGCCAGGGGAGACACAGGTATTGCCTTAAAACTAAATGGAAAAAAAAACCCAACAAACAAAAAACCAAACCAAATCCAAATCCCACCATTTTCTTGACAAAACATGGATATGCACCAAATACTTTTCAAAATTTTAAAAAGTCAAAATACACAGTACTGTATTCTTGTTTCCAGTATTGCTGGATATTGGGAAAAAGATAACAGACATCTTAAATGAAAACAACAAGCAAGAGGAGAAAAGGATGGATTTATAGTTAGTCTAAACAAAACTCACTGATCATTTTAATTACTCACAGCTGGTTCTTTCAGCAAGTGATATCACTTACTGCTACAGCCCTTATTCCATCAGAATTACACCTGGGGCAGCTTAGGGATAGCCTTATAAATGGTGATCCCTACACACCCTATTGCTTTTCTCTGCAGAATTAATAGAGGAGATCAAACAGAGGGACTGTAGCTGTTTGGCTGTACCAGCCAAAACACAGAAAATAGGTCACATAAGGGGATACAGCTCTTCTGCAGCTTGGATACCTGGCATCCATTCTCTTGAGATAAGCCACTCTTTCTTGTGTTATAAGGTGAATTATTTTCACCCAAATTTCAGAAAAGTCCATAAGGAATCAGCAGAATGTTTGTTTTCACAGAGTATATAATCTGTGTTTGATGATTCATGTAATTTTCAGTTATTGGGTTTCTTAGTGGTTTTTGAGTTCTTGAGATCTTTTTAATATATTAACTAGTTAGGTTGCCAGTTTACTAATGCTCTTTCTTATAATACATTGCAATCTTTGATAAACAGGCTCTCTTTGGAGTTTTCCCAGTAGTTACTGACTTTACAACATGCCACCTTCATGTTTTTGCCCTCTGTAATTGCATTTCAGTGTCGGAGTCCTAAAGCAGTACTTTTTCATCCAGACTGTCTCAAGTGAATTCCTATTTTCTTTGAAGAGAACCAATACAATTTAAAAAAAAACAACAAACCAAAAACAGACAAAGAAAAAAGAGAAGAAACCCCACCACCTTCCCCCAAATAATCTCCAATATCTTAATGCAGAATTTGGTGGTAAAATGGATACTGCATGTGTTCAGAAAAGTCATAGTTCATCCAGTGAGCATATGCTGGTAGCTGAGCACAATAGCTTGCAGAGTCGGGGCCTGAATCAGCAGTATAACTGGTAAGAAAAAAAGACAGAGACCAAAAATCTATGAGGTGTTATGCGGAACTGTTTCATGAGACACAGACAACCAAATGACATTTTGTACTCAGGTTATTAAGGACAGGAAATTCTACCAGTATTTTCACCCAACTCTTTTTCAAACATTAAACATCAGGTACAATAAATTTCAGATTGAAATGTATCTGATGACTATGTTAATGATGTACTTTGTTTCACAATGATCCCAATATTCAGGACAAATACTTGTGACTAGTGAATACTTTCTTTTTACAACATGAGTAAAAAATTACACTGAAATTCAACTGCATGTAGGACAGCCATCTAAGACTCAACTTGCTCTTAAAATAAGACCCAAATGATAAGTAGCTTCACTGGTCTTATTAAATTTCCTCTGTTCTCATAAGATATTTCAGAAAGCATTAAATGGTGTTATTTTGTAAATACAATAGCAGTAATAAATCTAAGATAATAGAGAAAAAATTACAGATATTAAAAAAAGATGCAAAATACCAATCCAGACAATAGTGCATTCAAATACATACTTCCACTATTTTCTCAGGCACTCAATGAAGTGAGCAATAGTTTCTGTTTTATTTATCATCAATTTACCTTATTCGGCTTCTCATTCCCTTGAGAAACTACTTGTAGGCTTCATTACTTGATTTCTTCTGCTTCTCTGACTTTGGTTCCATGGCAACCAAGGTAAAATTAGTAGCAGAAAGGAAATCCCAAGCAGCCCTGAGGTAGAATCTTTGGAAATTCACCTTCTTATTTTACAGAATTGAAGAATCACAGAATGGCTCAGGGAGGGAGGGATCTCCTGAAGTCATCTTTTCCAACTCATTTGCTCAAGCAGGGACACCTAGACCAGTTTCCCAGGACTATACCCAAGTGGCTTTTGAGTATCTGCAAGGATGGAGAGTCCTCTGAGTCTCAGGGCAACCTGTGCCAGTGTTCAGTCCCCTCCCAGTGAAAAAGTGTTTCCTCATGTTCTGACAGAACATGTTCCCCTGTCCCTGAGTGCCACTGAAGAGTGCCTGCCTCCATCCCCTTTGCCCCCTCCCCTCAAGTATTTATATATATAGATAAGATCCCCCCCCAGTCCCAGCTCTCTGTCTTTCTTCACAGGAGAAATGCTCCAGTCTCTTCAACTTCGTGGCCCTTCATTGGACTCTGTTGTATGTCCGTGTCTCTCCTGTACTGGGGAGCACAGAACTGGACACAGTAGTCCAGGTGCAGCCTCACCAGTGCTGAGTAGAGGGGAAGGATAACCTCTTTTCACCTGCAGTCAATGCTTTGCCTAATAAAGCCTAGGATACCATTGGCCCCTTTGCAGCAAGGGCACATTACTGGTTTATGTTCAATGGGGTGTCTGTCAAAAGCTCTGCTACTTCCACATGGTCAGCCCCAAGCATGTACCCAGGCTTGTTTCTCCTTGGGTGCAGGACTTTGCACTTCCCATTGCTGAGCTGCCCGAAGTTCCTGTCAGTCCACTTGTCCAGATTTTCAAGGACCCCCAGCATGGCAGCACAACCCCTTCATGTATCAGCCATCCCTCCCAATGTTGCTGATGGTATGCTCCTCACCATCCTTCAATTTATTAAGGAAGCTGTTGAACATGACTGGACCCAGTATTGACCCTGGGGTACACCACTACCTACATGCCTCCAGCTGGACTTTGTGTTGCTGATCACCACCCTCTGGGCCTAGCCATGTAACCAGTTTTCAATTCACCTCACTGTCTACTCATCCAGCCCCTACAGCAACATTTTCTCTATGAAGATATGGTAGATAGCATCAAAGGCCTTACTGCAGTCAAGGTAAACGGACGGTATCCACCGCTCTCCCCTCACTTACCAGGCCAGTCCTTTCATCAGAGAAGTTTATCCTCCTTGCTTAAAAGGAGTATGAATCTGTGGTTTGATGAGATAGCCAGTTCTCAATCAGGATTTAGGTGCAGTGAAAATTGTTAATGTACTTGTGTGTAACAAGTATACAACAAGTATACAGCAACACGATTTCTACCACAGAATACTGAGTGCTTGGAGAGGCACCAGAACTAGTCAAGTATCAGTAGCTACATTGATGAAAGCACTTGGCCAGCACTCATTTGAAAAACAACAAAACCAAAGAAGGAAAGCTGGCAGAAATAGAATTATCACCATTTAAGCAGGTTAGGATGGAAAACACCATTTAATCAACAAGTATCTGTACGTAGTTAGTTTTATTTGAGCTTCTCTCTGGTGTATGAAGTTACTGAGAAAAGCTCTCATGTTGCCGTGACTGCAATGCCATATGACGAGATAAGATAAAAACTTTTAAGCGTGCAGTTGCAGGAAGCAGTCTGAAATTTCTGTCCTTTTCATTATCAGGCCATGAGCTAATTAGCTGAAATAAGTACAAAAACTTCCCTCATGGCATATTAATTCACAATACATATTCATGGGGGTTCCTACTCATCCTCTCAAGCATCCCAGACTGCCTACTGAGAGGCAGCATGGTTTGCCCTCCAGTACTGCCCTACAGAAAAGTGGGTATAACACCACTTACTGTGTTTTGAAGTCTAATTAGCTGTTTGCAAAAAGAACTGAGGTCGGCAGATGAAAAAGTGCTTCAGAAATGCAAAATATTATTATTACTATTAATAATAATAATGAAGCACATGCACCAAATAATTATAGCAAAATGGCACTGATAATTTATAAGGTTCCCAAGCAGTATGAAATAGATGTTAAAAGGAAGTTCAGAAACTACTTTCTTTTCCTTCAGCAAAACCACTTGAATATATTTGGTTTTGTTTTTTAATAGACACTCTTAATAATACAACTGGCATTAAATGTTGTGCATAAACTAGGTGACTTTTCTAAATCAAGAAAATAATACAGCTAATGTTTTTAAAACAAGTCCATATTAGGTTAACAAATACTGAATGTTAATCAGGAGATTTTCCAGATTTTCAAGCACTGAACTGGCTGGTCTCTTGAAAAACATGACCTATTTTTACACACTGATCTTCAAAATGCTCTACTTACAGTCTTATGTTCAAAGTATTAGGCTGCAAGGTTTGGAACAATCTAAATAATTAATGATCTCCTAATCAAAAGGGACATACATCAAAGAAAAAAGAGCCACAGTTCTGTTCATTGAAAGAGTTAGGCAAACATTGAAAAAAGAAAAAGGAGTGTAATCACTTAAAATGTGGGCAAAAAAGGAATCAAATTACTACTGAATGGTTTTTTTTACAGACCACTCCTATCATAAATCCCACAAATTGTTTATGATTCATACTTCCATTGACAACATCAAGTAAAAACTGAATCCCAAAGCAAACGAAATTTTCACAAGTCATAACTTTTAGCCCTAATGCTAATAGACCCTAATCTAAGTATTCAAATATCTAATAGACAAGATTCCAATCCTTCAATTTATTCCACCTAGAATGAATATGTTTATGTGACAGGTAACTTGATAGCTTGGAAATTCATAGCTTCCCTGCATAATAAATATCACTGGCTTAATTTATGTAAGTTAAAAATATTTCAGTTAAACTGGTAGAAAAAAAAGTCAGAATTAGAAAATGTTTTACATTAATAACTGTACACTGGCAAGACTTCTGATGTGAATTAAATGGCTGTAAGTTAGGTCACAATCAATTTAGAGATGCCACAAAACATGTCCACCTTAGAATTCACCTTTAGTTAAACCCAGTCAGCTTCATATTCAAATCATACCTAGGGATGCAGACATATCTTAAATTTTTCAGTACCAATGGAAGTAATTTTCCATGGATTCTAATTTTATACAAAAGGAAAACTGTATTTCTTTCCCATAAGTGAAACAGTCTCTGGTCTCGTGAAAGATGTCCTTGTCCATGATAGGGTGTTTGGCACTAGATGATCTTTAGGGTCCCATCCAATCCAAACTATTCCAGGATTCTAGGGTTCCACAATCTCAGAAGAATACTGAAACCCTTTCACCATGAAGTTTCCTGAAGGGAGCTTTTATGGCAAGCATCTTCTTTTTAATTTATGTTTACAAACTGTACTAAAATAGTCCTAACTTCTAAAACACACTCCGAGCCCCGAAATTTTAATGGCTGTACTTCATTAACTTTTAAAAACTAATCTATTCAGTTACTACTTTTCATTGTGTGTTCAAGACAATAAAAGAACTATCTTTGTATTTTCTTTATAGATGTGTCTTAGTTATGTCCAGGCACAGGAATTTTCACTGATAGCCACATATTTCGGCCCTGTTTTCTTTGCTGGCTTCTGGGACTCCAGTTCAAAAGAATATTCTTCTGCTCCTCTTACCTGTTCTCTTTAAGTCACTCTCACCTTCACTCCTGTTTCTCATGTTTTCTGCCAAGTAAGAGCAATAGAAAAAGGGCTTCTCCTTATACTGTATCACTATTCTATATAGGCAGCCTTATAATTCAGGAAAGACTAAAAGATTCTGAATCATCCTAACATCAAATTATTTTAAAAAGATTAGTATGTAGGTTTCAATCTGTTTTATGGGTTAACCCTACCATTATAAAAGCAACTAATTTTTTAGTGTCCTTTCTAGAGCTTTTATGCAGAGCTTCAATGAGGCTGTGTTCTCAGTGAGCTGAATATGGTGCAAACATGATAGAGAGTCTACAAGGTGGGTTGTAGGATTGCAAGCAAACAAGTTTGCTTTGTATGAACAGCTACCAGACACCTGGTGAGGTAGGTCTAAACCAAAGAAAAGGAAGTCTTGATGGCACAGTTCCTACACCCTAAGGCAACCATACCCATAATTATTAATATAACTTGGAAAGCAAGCATCTTTTGAGAAAAAAAAAATTATGAAATTAAATCCTGTCCTTTATAGGATACACATATGTAATGTCTGCTGCTGTTTGGATACAAAGGCAAAATATCTTGCAAGCCTCCTCTATCCATCACAAATATAAAAAAAATAAACATAAATTTTCTTCTGACTAGAAAGTTTTACAGCATAACAAGAAAAAAAAAAAAGGTTTCAGCACCTACACTTGGCAGTTTCCCTTATACACACATATGTGTTTTCCCCCTTTATCCCTCTAAATTACTGTCAGCATTTGAACAACACCAAAATACCAAGTGGCCACTTCCTCTGGCTGTCTCTTCTTTCAGAGATGGGAAACAAAGGAAGACACTACAAAAATGACTATGAGTTACTAAGCTATTCCACAACATGGGCTGAATGTCAGACACTAAAATCAGATTTTATTCCCAGACGTAAAAAAGGAAAGGTCTTGGGAATAGTCACAGACTGGACAGTCTAAGAGCTTGGTATCTTCCATGTGTGGATTGAACCCAAAGACTAAACTGAAATCTCTCAGGGTAAAAGAATAGGAGTGTGAAGATCTACAAAGGTGTCTTTTATCACACTCTTGGACCTCTGTAATTTACTGAGGGGAAAGTCAGAGCAACACACCTTTAAGTATTCTCCAAATGGCACACACCTATGATTCTTCTCCAAAGGAATGAGAATTGGATGTCTTAAAAGACATTCTAGGGTCCTGTTCTAATGTGAAGCTGTATACAGAGAGACCTACTTAGTTTGAAAAATTTCCTTTCACTTCAGGATGTCAGCACAACACTGTAGATAACAAAGAGGGCTGTTGGAAGTGCAGAAATGCAAGATGTAAGAGAGAATAATTGCTAACCACTCAAGTCTCTTGGCTTGCAGCTCAGTCCATTTTCCATTAGATAGGCAATACAGCTCTTTTCTTCTCTACCTGCTCCAAGACATAGAAGATAACTGGTTTGTAATGAAAACAATCAGCTTAAAAATTATGACATTCTCTATAAACTTGGCAGTTACGAGAAGTTGCAAACTTATTTGATGGGCAACCTTAGGTTCATTTGCCAGTGTACCACTAGTTTGCCTCAAACAAAAGACCGCTAACAAGAAACTAATAATGTTTTCCTTTAGTCCCTTCTTGTGATTCATATATGAAGTTCCTGACACAAATTAGAGTACACCGCTCCCAGTTAAAGGTGGCAGCTCTTTGCTGAAGGACTGATTGTCACCAACTATTAAACATTTCTGTCACTCAGCTGGAAGCACCTTAATTCTGAGTTTAGATGAACATGCCTCTCTTTTGCCAAAGGTTAAACAAAACTTGGGAAACAATTTGTTGCAAGCATTGACACATCTGTCACACTTTAAGCCTTATGGTTTGTTTTTTTTTTTAATTTGCCTCGTCTAGCTTTTCCTATTAGTTTCTACGATACACTGTGACAGTTTGATAGATTCAAAGTCCTAACAGTAATGCATAGAGCCTTTTTATGTAAAATGAAAATTACTATTTCAAATAGGCTAACTATATTTACACAAGCATAGATATAAAAGAGGTTTTGAGGTTTCCAGATGTGTATTATTCTGTGTTGGGCTACTGAAAAGAAGCTGTGATCTAAAATAGATTTTATTTACTCATGCTTTATTTCTCTGCATTTAGTACAGCCTTTTATTTTCCTAGTCAGCAGCCTGCCACCTGCTCTTTCATTTCCTCAAAGTAGGTCAGCAGTCAGCCATCAATCTTTCATCTTCATTACAGCTTAATCCTAAAGCCTGAGGCAAATGAACCATTTTAAAGGAGATGCAGTGATAGCTGTGCTATTCTCTGTCTTATGTTAGCCATTTGTGGCTGAAAAAAATATCACAAAATCCAGATGAAGCTAGCCAACCTTTAACTGAAAAATAACAGGACTGCAAGCAGTTCTCACAAGGTCTTTGTAAAAATTCCTCAACACAGAAATATGGGTCCAGTCTACAAATCACATCTCCTTCATATTATTATTAAACTCTAAATTTCAAATGTTAAATCATCACCTCCCTAAAAGAAGCCAACTCTAGATCTTCAACTAATCTAGTGTCTTAGAAACATAGTCTCACTCTGTTCACTCTTGATCAGTTTTTAACTATTTTTCTCACATGTCAACTGACACACAGTTTGAATAGTTCATCTCCCCTCCTGGTATTTAATACCCTTGAAATTTAGGAATAGTAATCATATATCCTCCTGGCATCAGTTCTGCAAAATTAAGCAAGTCATATTTTTTTGACTTCTTTAATAACAGTGGTTTTCAGGTTTTTTTTTTTTTATTAACCCAACATTTCTTGCATGTACCTGTTCCTTTATGAGCTCATTTTTTTAATCAGAAGTGACCAGATTTAAAGAAAACACCATTATTCAGAATTTATTAACTAAATTTGTGGAAATTAGATTTTCTGTCTAATATTTAGAATCACAGAATCTTTTAGGTTGGAAAAGACCACAAAAATCATCGAGTCTACCTGTTAACCTAGCACTGCAAACTCCACCACTAAATCGTGTCCCTCAGCACCACATGCACGTACCTTTTGAACACTGCCAGGGCCTGTTCCAGTACTTGACAACCATTTCAGTGAGGAATTTTTTCCTAACATCCAGTCTAAACTTCCCCTGGCTCAACTTGAGGCCATTTCCTCTTGTCCTATTGATTGTTAACTTGGGAGAAGAGACTGACTCTCACCTTGCTACCATCTCCTTTCAAGTAGAGAGCAATAAGACCTTGTACATACTTGTACTGAACCTTGGAAAGCTTTGGCTTTCACACAGCACTTCTGTTTCTCTAAGTCAATGAAGCACAGTGAAGTTCAGTGAAGCACAGAACTGTCATCAGAAATACAGGTATTTGATAATTTCACCAGATACAGGCCATGGGTCACTGATTTTGTCTTGAACAGTGAAATACCAGGCAGAGTGAGGCAGACAAGAAAAAGATTTAAAACAACAAAACAGGATGGAAGGAAACCCACATGAACTGTATGCATGCAAATGCCAGGTGGACAGGGGTGCAACTGGGGGAAGTGTTCACACTTCTTCTGGGAAGTGAGCATGATGGAGCAACTCTGAAGTGCCTACACACAAATGTATGCACGCAGCAGGGAGGAAAACCAGGTGGAGTTACAAGTACGTACACAGTTTCTGGGCTGTATTGGAGTCATAGAGATGTGGTGGCAAGGCCCCCATGACTGGAGTGCTGCAACAGATAAATAGGAAGGAACAGGTTGAGGGGGAAAAAGGGGAAGTTGTCTATTACATGAGACAGCAGCAGGAATATATTGGGTTCTGCCTTGGGATGGATGAGAAGTCCAGATCTTAGGGGTTAAAATCAGAGGGCACAACTAAGTAGCATATGTTGTGGTTGGTGTTTACTACTGTCTACCCATCAGGAAGAAGTTGATGAGACCATATTCAGACAATGGGAAAAAGGTTCATGTTTGCAGATTCTAGTTCTCATGAGAGACCACTTTGATATATCCTGGAAACACAACACAGGAAACCACAAATCCTGGAGATCTGTAGATTGTATTGATGAGAACTTCCTGAAACCGGTGACAGATAATCTGATGACAGGAAGTACTCTTCTGGACCCAGAAAAAAGGCAGAAGTGGTGGAGGAAGTTGGTGGCAGTTGGCTGCTGTGCCCATGAGATGGTGGAATTTGCGATCCTAGAGAGAGAAACAAGGGAATAGCATGATAACAAAACTGGATTACAGGACAGCAGATTGTTGAAGAATTTACTTGGAAGGATCCCACAGTAGATGATCACGGAGAGAAGAGCAGACCAGGAGAATTGGTTCATTTTCAAGGATCACCTCCTCCAAGAGCAAGAACTGACCAACCCTACATGGAGTAAATTAAGTAACAACTGCAAGAGGCTGCATGGATAACAAGGATCTCCTGACTGAACTCAGACTCAAAAAGTAATTCAATAAGAGACCAAAGTTGGGACAGGTGAAATCAGAGGAACTCTTCAACATCTTCATTAATGACTTAGATGCAGGACTCAAAGGAACACTAAGGTTGCCAACAACATTAAATTGTGAGAAGCTGTTGATTCTCGAAGGCAGAGAGGCCCTGCAGAGAGACCTTCACAAATTAGAGAGTTGGGCAATCACCAACCATATGAAGTTCAACACGGGCACGTGCCGGACTTTGTACCTCATACGGAGGAGTGGTTATGTGTATAGACTAGGGAAGAAGCTGGAGAGCAGCGCTGCAGAAAGGGACCTGGGGGTCCTGGTTGATCGCAAATTGAGTATGAGTCAACAGTGCCCGGGAAGCCAAGAGGGCCCACTGTGTCCTGGGGGACATCAGGCAAAGCATCAGAGCTGGTCGAGGGAGGGGACTGTCCCGCTCTGCTCTGCACTGGGGCGGCCTCACCTTGACTATTGTGTGCAGTTTCGGGCACCATAATATGAAAAAAGATATTAAGCTATTAGAGAGGGTCCAAAGGAGGGCAATGAGGATAGTGAAGGGACGTGAGAGGAAGCTGTATGAGGAGTGCCTGAGGTCACTTCATTTGTTCAGTCTGGAGGAAACTGATGGGAGACCTCATTCGGGTCTTCAACATCCTCACAAAGGGAAACAGAGGAGCAGGTACCAATCTCTTCAGTCTTGTGACCAGTGACAGGACAGGAGGAAATGGCATGAAGTTGAGTCAGGGAAGGTTTATGTTGGATATCAGGAAAAGGTTTTTCACACAGAGGGTGGTTGAGCACTGGAACAGGCTCCCCAGGGAAGTGGTCACAGCAGCAAGCCTGACAAGAGTTCAGGAAATGTTTGTACAATGCTCTTGGGCACATGGTGTGATTTTTGGGCTGCACTGTGCAGGGCCAGGAGTTGGACTTGATGATCCTGATGGGTCCCTTGCAGGTCAGCATATTCTATGGTTCTATGACAATTGAATGTGTCTAGGAATGGGACTAGGGAAATTAGAGTTCCTCTGCAGTTAAATCTTGGGAGACACAGGAAGGGCAACATGAAGGACTTGTAGAAATTTTTCCACAGCAAAAGGGAGATCACAGAAAATGAGGTACTCAATGCCCTCAGACTTTACCTGTGACACCTACCCTGAGGAACTGCAGCACCTGAAAGCAGAGGGAAGGTCTGAAGCAATGAAGTTTTCTGCTCAATTAGGAGGATTACATTAGGGAACATTAAACCAATACACAAATCCCATACACAAATCCGTGGGACATGACAGAATGCATTCACGAGGACTAAAGGTTGATGTAATTGTGAGGCCACTCTTGATTATCTTTGGAAGATTTTGATATCTGAGGGAGGTTCTAGAGAACCGGAAAATTCAAAGGACCATTGATATGGGCAAGTAGAAGGATCTAGGGAACTACAGGCCAGTCAACCACACCTTAACCCATGCGGTATTGATGGAGCAAATCCTGCTGAGAACAATTTTCAAACACATTAAGGACAAGAATGCAACTGGAAGTAGTCAGCAAGGATTTATAAAGGGGAAATTCTGCCTGAACAACCTTATAGCCTTCTGTGACAAAATGCCCAGCTTATTGGATGCGGAGAGAGCAGTTGATACTGTTTATCTTCACTTGAGCAAGGCTTTCGACACTCTGCCATAATTTCCTCATAAACAAACAGGAGGGACTAGACAAGTAGACCATGAGAGGGACTGAAAACTGACTGAACTGTTAAACTCAAGGGATTGTGATATCCAGCAGCATGATGTTCAATAGGAGTCCAGTCATGAGTGATTTTTTCTAGGGATCAACACTGGCCAGTGTTGTTTAATATCTTGATGACATAAATGGTAGGAGAGAGTGCTTCCTCACCAAGTCTGCAGATGATACCAAAGTAGGAGACATTGATAAACCAGATGGTTGTACTGCTAAACAGCGGGATGATGCCAGACTGGAGATCTGAGCTGACAGGAATCTCCTGAGCAGAGGAAAGAGAAATGCCAAGTCCTGCCCTTGGGGATGAAGAATCACAGACACCCACCTATACGAACTGGGTGGTGTTCCATAGGAAAGCAGCTTTGCAGAAAAGGTCCTGGGGGTCCTGGCAGAGACCAAGTGGCATGTGAGTTAGCAATGTGCCCTTCCATTAGGAAGTGTCACCAGAAGGTTGAAGGAAGTGATTCTTCTCCTCTACTCAGCCCTGGTGATATCACATTTGCTGTATTGTGTCCAAGCCTGGGATCCATAGTGCAATAGCACAAGGAGACACTGGACTGAGTCCAGGAATGGAGTATTAAAATACTCAAGGTATTGGAGCATCTGCCATGAGAAGAGGCTGAGATCTGGGATTGTGCCTTAGACAAGAAGACACTGAAGAAACTGGGCATTTTATATAAATTTTTTTTTTGCATAACAATAGAATGGGAGGAACTGAAAAAGATGAAGCCAGACTTTTGTCAGTGGTATTCAATGAAGAAACAAAAGACACAATTTGAAATGCAGGAAGTGCCAATTAAACAGCTTTTTTCATTATGAGAGTGGTTGAACACACTAAGATGCTGCCCAGAGAGGTTGTAGAGAGTCCGCATTTGGATGTATTCAAAACATGACTGGACATGGTCTTGAACAAAGTGATCAGGGGCATTGGACTAGAAAACATCCAGAGAGCCGCTCTAGTCTCAATGATTCTATAATTCTATATCTCAGTTCCTAACTTCAGTTTCCTTTTTACAAGTCAGTTTGTATGAATTAAATAAAAACTGGGTAAACACTGGAGAGCTCTTCCTTTTCATGACATATTAGGAGAACATGTTTTCCCTTTGTAGCACCACTATCAATTGCTCTAAAAATATGATATTGTGACATACTTGGAAAAGAATGCAGGAACCTGGTGTTGAGAATTACACTCTAAACATTCTTCCATCAAAGTCCAGAAGTGTTATCTGCAGTCAGAACACCTCTCTACTCTATGAAAACATTATAAATAATAGAAATAAAATTAAATGTCAAGAGAATTCAAAAATTACAAAGGCATTCCCTTTCATCATAGCTGATGCATGTAATAAGAGGTGTGCTTACTCACAAAGAGCTATCTTGCCTAATACATGTCTCAAGTCCTACCAAACAAGCCTTTCCATAGGGAAGAATCTGAAAAAGGCCAAGCACACAGAAACAACTCTCTAGAATATTCTATTTGTCGCTCAATGATTTCTTCAGAGTGAGGTCATATCTTCTTATTTACCACCTCTTGATAGCTTTTTCTTTCATCAGTATGCCCAGTTGCTATATTAATCCTAAGTAAACTTTTAGGATGGACAACACTGCAGAAAAGGTACTCCATCTCCACTATGTGTTGTCTGTTCTTTGAACCTGCCAGTTCCACTTCATGCTCCTTAACTCTTGTATTGAAATAGACTATGTGTGATCACTTTTAATCACATTTTCTAAGCTACTGAAGATTTTATACTTCCCTGTCCTCATCCATCTCTCTTCCAGACACAAGTGATCAAAGCCTGTTCCTTGGAAGGGCTCTCTTCCACACTTCTCAAGGATCTACATAGCTCTGTATGTTTCCCATCTCCTGAAGGTAAGGAAGCATGTTAGGACTGTACACAGTATAGGTATAACACCACTCTGAATTTAAACACTGGCACGATATTGCTTTATATTTTGTTCCCTACTTCTTTTAATTCCTTACACTTGGTTTGCCTTTTGACTCCTACTGTGCATGAAGATGATATTTTCTCACAACTGTGTGCTATTTTATCAAGATCTAACCATCACCTGGTCTTTATTTACATTGTTTCAGCTATCATTTCACTTTCACTGAAACCAGAAATCTTGCTTGGCATTTCAATTTATGAAATCAGTGTCATAGTGACTTGTGGAAATGACTTGTCAAAGATCATTATTTTAACAGTTAAATAATTACTTTGATAATTTCTGATATGGATCTCTTTTCACATTAATTAAAATTTTATTAATTTATTAAAAAACCTCCAAACACTGTAACATAGGGAAAAAATACCTGAATCATCACACTGATCTTTTCCATATTATTCCAGCCTAATTCCTTTGTAACGCCATTTTTTTAATGCTGTTTGATGGTTTGCTATCACACATACATTTTCATCCTGAATTTCTCCACAGTTCTTTAACAGGCTGTTCTTTCTTCTATGTTAATGTATGCGAATGAAGAATATGAAAAACTTAGCATTAAACTGCTCACAGCATTATTGTAAGATTAGACCCCAAAGAAAGCATTAAAGATGTGTGCCTTTAACATATATAGCAAAGTTGAATAACACCTTCACCTTGGCAGTAAGAATTTTCATTTTGCTTTCACCTGCTGCACAAAGTTATGTGCTAGCTCAATAGTATTATTGCAAACAGAAATTCCACAGTAAATGGAACTTTCTATCATTAGCTCTACAAATTTAGGTCATAGGTGTACTGTTCCACTTTTATTTGCAACAGTCCCCCCAAATGATAGAGGACCAATCAGAGCTTTTAAATCAAAATTCCTTTTCTGTAGAGTAGTAACCAGCACACAGAACTAAATAACAGGGGGAATAGCCAGATTTCACCTACCACAATCTGAACAACAAATGGGTTGTTTTAATTATGATTGGGTCCTCTACCATTCCATAAGAGATTCTTGAAAATGCACATAAGCTAGGAGCTCACACATTCAAGGCTGTCATAAAACAAGACAGCCTGCCCTGTTTTGAAAAAACATAGGTACAGAAAAACCAAAAAAAAAAAAAAAGAAAAAAGAAAAAAAAAATTCTTTAATTGGACATTTGGACATCTGAGTTATTCCTAAGCAGATACCAGAACCGAAATATCATCAAGATATTAAATATATATATATATATATGTGTGTATTTTATATATGTGTGTACTAACACATGCATCCATACATATACATGTACATGTATAAGCAACACACTGAAATTATGTATTTAGAGGAGAATTTTTTTATAAATATGTGCCTTTTGAAGTATCTAATTCTGAATACATTAGAAAAGACTCTTCCAGACCAGTAAGAATTACACAATACTTCATTTGTTAACAAAAAAGACAGACATAATGATTTTAAAATGTAAGCAGGCAATTTCCATAAAATGAAAATTCTAGCCTTGTAGACTCTAACCTGACATAATAATAGTAATAAAGGAACTATCAGCTGCTTTGAAAGATTCTTGGATCTCTAAAATTATCTAAAATTCTTACTTGGGCCACAGGTGGTGCAGGAGAAAGTAATACAAATATCTCAAAATGAATGAAAACTGTTGAATAAAATGGGAATTCTAAATAAGTACACCAATCACTTAAATACAGAATGCTATTTGAGCTAACCAAGAGTTCCTTACAACACAGTCATAATAGGGAAGTTAGATATTATAGCAGAAATTACATAAGAAAAATTAAGATGGCTAATACAGGCTTTCAAGGTAACTAAATTCAACACTGTTTCTTTAAATGTACCTGAAAATCAAAACACTGGATCCATGACATTGCTGAATTTAAGGTGAGAAGCAATGATGACAACAGAATGAAATCTCAGCATTTTCTGGTGAAAAGACTGTTGATTACCACCACCACCAAAAAAAAAGAAAAAAAAAAAAAAAAGGGAAAATACAAAGATGGCTGCCAGGCAACTACAGCTGTGGGAAATGGATCTCTCCCTTTATGAGGCATCCTCAGCCACTAGGAACTTGCTCCACCACTTCTACCTGACTAAGAATTTGTTTGCATCTTACTACAACCATTAAATCAGGTCTCACTTGGAAGCCTCAGGTTGACCATGCAGAAGCATGTCAATACCAACCTGTGTAGCTCATGGTTGATCTGCAATTCTTTAAAGAAAAAAATGAATGATTGAATCTGAGCAGTCTGTGCATTCTTAACAAAAATGTACGTTAGTACCTCTTTTGGGAAATCATCAAATCTGCATCTATCCTTCATTTTTTCTGCTTACTCCTGACCACCTGCAGTCAGGTCATTACCAGTCTTTAATAGCTGCTCAAGCATGGGTAGTGATCTAAAGCTGAGCTGACCTAAGCCACAAGTTTGCTGTCCTTTCACACAGTCAGTTTTATGAACAACCTGCAGAGTAGGGAAGTGAAAATGAGCATGAGGTAAGACTTGGTGAGCATGAGGTAAGACTTTGTAAGATGTCACTGAAGTATTGCCAGGCAGGAAGACGCATTATAGGAGAGTAGAGAGACACGGAAGGAAGGCATGCACTTCCAGTATTACAGCTGCTGGAGGTATGAGAACAAGGACAATTAGGAAAGTAGACTTCAGGGTGATCCAAGTCATTAAAAAGCAAGACCATCCCCCATTTTATAGCTGTAAAAAATACATATGTCACTGAAGTATTGCTAATGCATACTGGTTCCATTAACAATGTGCTTAACGGCTATTATGTGCTTCTGTTATCCATGGAGAGAAGTGTATATAGGAGGACATTTTAAAATAAAAATGCATATGCATAAACACATTCTCCTGGATATTGAAGAATGCTAATTGAGAAACAATCCTTGCTTTTGTAGGAGTGAGGAGATTTGTGATAATCTGTAGTTTTTGTAGAAAAGACCATTCTAGTGTTTGGCAGAGCCAAAAAAAAAAAGCTTTCTCTCACTTACTTATGAAATACCCATTTAAATTTTAAAGTATGCTTATCAGAGAAGAAACAACTTTATCCTCTAAAGCAAAACAAGCTTTACTTATATAATATAGGCATATAAAGGCTGTGATTTACTACCATACGGGAAACTCAGGCAGAGAATGGCCCAAAGCACTTCCAGTAAACATCCTGTGTTGGCACTAGCACTTTTTTTAAAAATTATTTTCAAAATATCTGTATTTTCACATCCAAATACACTGTATTTGTGTTTTGCAGATGATAAGGTATAAACAACTATGACTGCCTTCCTTTGATAGGGTACGACAGAGTCTTCAAGGTTTGGGCACTAATACAGCACACTGCTTATGGAGGCTGCTCTGTAAAAGAGGCCAGTAACAATGACGAATCCAGGAGAATTGAAAACAGAAGTGAAATGAATCTTAGACATAAAGAGGATGCCTCTTCTTCAGGCCTCTCCCCACCAGCACAAAGTCTGTTTTAGTTGGGTTAAGTTTGCAGCACTTTGCCATCTGCTTATTGCCTATATGTGTGCCCATGCTGTCTAGCTCGTTCTCCCTGTCTCCCTGGGTCCTCTGTCTCCCTGGGTATGCTAGAAACAGAAGTGCTTCACCTGGCACTTCAGCTCTAAGTGAAATTACATCAGTATCTATTAAGTTCGAGCAGCACTGAAGTGGTTTTAGTGTAAAGCCAATGTGCACCTTTTGGATGAGAGAGCATTGATTCATGATGAAGCACTGCATAAAGATCTTGTGGTAGGTGGCTTGAGGGCTTGCTTCTTCCAGTTTGACAACAGGGATAATTGCTGCCATTAAACCATTTCAGTAAAATGTCTTGGCCAGAACTCAGGACATTCCAGGTGAACAATATTGACTATTACTACTTATAATATAAGCTGAGGCTTTCCTTCTCCATGAGGTTGCTTATGACTGAAAGAATGGTTCTAAAGAAGTACCAGGATATCCAGGTTGTATCTTTTCAGTATCAGCTTATTTAAACACTTGAAGGAACAAGGGATTATTCTTCCCCCAAAGAGGTATTAATTACATTAGACAATTTGCAATCCTAAATAGCTATTTTAACACAGAATTCTCTAACTTCAGAGATGTCTAGCAGAAGGATTTTATTGGTCTCTACTGCAGTCTCAGCATATTCTTGGAGTAATTCATTATGGTTTGTTTCATCTTCATCAGCATCTCTATTCTGACACAAGCATTAAAGTCTCATTTTCTTTATACAGTGGTGGTTGCTTCCAGAAAACAAGAGAGATGTTACAATACTAGAAAGGGTTGAACACTGAATGTCCAGGATAGAATGCAACAAGGAAGATCAATTAGTTCCTAGAGTCTGTTTTCTGGAAGTACTTTTTAATCTCATTTTGATGTTTAATGGATGTTTCATTGCCTTTTTTTGCTTCTGATATTAAGAAAACTCAAATCACTGACAAAAGTGCAAAAAATGTTCCTGTCTGGATTATAAAGCCTGCAAATCTTGACACTCAATATGCAGTTCAAGTTCCCTGAAAGAAGAAGGAAAGTATGTGAGGAGATGAGCTTCTAAGCCCTTGTTAATGTGGTGCTGCTTAACAAATGTTGAAATATTCTAAAGCCAGGCATGCTACTATTTGATAGTCAGTTCCTAACTGCCAAAAAGCATCAGTGTTGTCCTATACCAACTCTGTAGCTGTTTGCAGCCTTTTAAGGGAGCATAAAATCAGTGTTAACTTTGGCTTTGGCTTCAGGTTTCAGAGAAATAAATCTGAATGGTTGTATTTGAAGTTTAAAGTGAGAAATAGCTTCTACATCTATAACACAGTGAGTTTCCTCAGTATAATTTTGTGAATTAAAAGACCTGTCCCAGCGCATTCTGTTTGAACGAGCCAGGTATCCCTGACAGATGATGCTTCTGCTGCTTTTAATGGTGGTTAGGCAGTGAATCATTTACTGGTAGTCTCACACTATACACAGCAATCTCAGAAGTGTTGTCACCAAAAGCAGTAAATGGCAATCTGTGCAAATGTATTGACTTACTGGTGTTAGATATCTGACATCTGATTTCCTTTCATCCAATAGACTAATTTCACTGAGGACTAGGGATTATACCTTGAAATCCCAAAGGGAGAACAATAATCTGGATTTCCAAATGCAGTTGAAAGGATGGGTCGTGTTGGATACTTCTGGCAGAAGAGTCCTCAGAACAGGAGGAACTATAGCAAAGCATTCACAAAGAGCAGTGATATGCTAGAAGTGTGACTACATAATTGTAGCACAAGTAAAAATAATTATATTTTAAAATCCCTCCACTATCATGCTTTCATATTCCAGAATGCTTCCACTCTAAGACTGAAATCTCTGTTGCTCAAAAGCACAAGCATGAAAATACACAGACCAAAATACAGAAGTTACTTGACTCTAAAAATGTGTGAGGAGAGTAACTGAGTGGGCCATATGATGAATGGAATTTGATTTCAGTAACTTGTAATGCCATTTTTACCTGAAAACAGTGGAACTACTTATACATTTTCTCAGAGTCATAATTAGTTCATGGAAGTGATCTGGGAATCGCTTTGACAGTAAAGTCCAAATTTTGTTCAATGGTGCGCAACAGTGAAAAATAATACACTAAATATAAGGAAGAGGATGAATAATAGATAAAACACATTACAGAGATCTTCTAAAGTATGCAATATTAGTCACCCTAACTAAAAGGGATGCTTTAGAGTTTCTATGTCATAGGCAAAAGAGCTTAAGATTGGGGCTGCCTGCCAAAGAGAAAAGAGGAAAATAAGTTTGTAAACACACAGATGCATAGTAATGACTGGTCCTGCAAAAGGAGATGTGGAAGATTCAATTATTTCTTTTTGCCTTCTTAAAAAAAAAAAAAAAGTGTGTTCAATGAGACTGAAAAGTAACATTTCCAAAACTGCAAAAGGATTCTTCACACAATGCCTAGTTGGCAATTACATTGAACTGTACAAAGTTAGCAAGAGTCAAAAACCACTGACATTTATGGGAATAACAAGTGTTCAACTAGTGAGGGTATAAAGGAGTTATGAGATATAGACAACTGTACATTTCAAGTCACTACTCATTATGAATCATGGCTGACATTTCAAGCATAACAGATAAACTCACATCTGCACTACACACTTCTATCACCCACCTCTGAAAGTACTTGGGCCAGTCACTGTTCTGAACAAGCTGCTGGACAAGAGCAATTATAAGTCTTGTTGATGATAGTGCCTCCTTCGTTCCTGAGGTTGGGAAGTGGTGTTTTTTGGGAAGTGAATAATGGAGGCAAAACTAAAATTGGAACTGCATACTGAAGAGGAATAAATACCATCCAGCCTCATCTTATTAAGTAGCTGAAGCACCAGCCATTCATCCTGCCATTTTGGAACTGACCCTGCCCTATTTCTTTTTTTTTTGCCAATTTGATATGTGTTTCCATGGGAACAGTAGCAGGACTAGCCACCAGCTGAGTCAATCTCAGCTGCTGGCTCCCAGTTCTCACGTTTTGTTCTGTTTCCTTGGAAACTGATGTCAAATGAGAAAGAGAAGGAAACCAGCTTTTATTCTTTAATATTTACTCTTTTTTGAACCTGCTCTAGATCCTCTGGGCTGGTGGAAGGTTTAGACCTGACTTGAATGGTCATTTACTTTCCTCTCCTCTGGTACATCTGCCAGTCACTGTTGGGTCCCAACAGATGCAAGTAAGAGTTCTCAGTTTCAGCTACTGCTGGTGTCCACCTGCTGTGAGCTACAATGGCAAGGTTTTAAAGCAGGCTACAGATTTCAGGAGACATTTGGCTCCCACAGTCTGTAATATTTCAAATTGGAAGGAAAGAAATTAAATTTATTTAAAAAATAGTAGGGGAAACAGATGGGCATAATGATATTTAGAGAACAAATTGACTAACAAGCTCTGACCTGCATTAGGCTGAACACCCCCAGAAACTACTGCAGCCAATTAAATTCTTTATTTCATATTACACATTTGACAAAGTTGTCTCTAATGCAGCTGTTAGCTGACTGACTAGCCGAACAGCACAATGTAAACAACACCCCATAAACACATCTGTTTCTGCATATATGCATATGCAGAAGGAGAAAAGAACATGATCTGATTGTTTCAAAATGGTAAGGAATCTACATAAATCTTCATGAGCGCATGAATTTGAACCAGACATCTTTAGCAATTCCATACCTATGTTACTCCCACATTTTCATCATGTGTGTACAAACACACACTCCCCCCGTCCTCTGTATATAAGATTGGACCAGAGTATTTTCCAGTTCCTACAGCAGCAGTGTCATTAATGACAGTGAATATTAAAGAAAAAAATTTACATTTGTGCAGTTGAATCCAAATTTTCACCTAACTTTCATTTAAAAGTGTAGAGACAAATCAATTTTGCAAGACAAAAGTCTGTTCAAAGAACAAGTTTTATATTTGATGGCATCTGCTTTTGGGTAACTAGTCCAACAGAGTATAGCATCATGCTTAGTTTGGACATGGTTTTACCCTTCCTTTTCTATCACTCCTAATATATGCACTCCTTCCTGAGTATTCTTTACATCGCATCCGCATCTCAGTTATGTTCACAAAAATCTCACTTATCAGTGACCTGGCATTACTACCATGTAATTGTATATTTAGTTGAATTAATGTACAGTTGACATAACAGCTCAATAATACTAATTTCTTCAGGTAATAGGAGCAGTCCCACAGAAAAGACTATCAGACACCCAGGGTCCCTTCCAACTCAGCATATTCTCTGATTCTGTGATCTACTGAGAATATACTCAATATATTTGGGTGCTCAGAGAGCTGTGTCCAGCCAGCTAACACTGTGATTTTGTTCTGGGTTAGCTATTTGAATGAAAACCTTAGGCAGTTGTAATTGTTTTAAATCAGGCTTATTCTGTCTTATTCAAAAAGATGGAGGATGTACTGAATTTACCTAATGAATTTATGGTTTTCCTCTAGTTGAACATAAAATCAAATCTATAATCCCATCTTCCTCTATATCAGGAAAACTTTGCATACCAAAGCTGCAGTGACAATAAGGAAAGAGAATTCCACTTTATGGTGAGCTTTGCAACATCTGTCCAGAATTCTTCACAATCAGCCCTCATTTTTATATTCTGAAATAATTCACCATAACTACTAAAACATTGGCATCTCATCATTCACACTCTCTCCCACTGAGCAACACAGGTAACAACACAAAGACTGGGACTAGTCCTGAAGGACTCTACTGGTTACATCTTTCCTTATTAGAAAATGAACTTGTATTTTTTTCCTAATTCTGTTTCCTTTTTCCAAAGGACTATATACCCATTTGAGGGCTTCTTTCTTATTCCATGGCTATTGTATTTCCATGAGAGTCTTTGATGAAAGAAATCAATGAGTCCTTTTTGGAGACCTAGAAGGCCATGTTCAGCTTCTATTCACATGTCTGCTGGCTTCTTCAAAGGACTTCAATAAGTTTTAATGATTTATTCCTTCACAAGTGCCATGTCAACTCCTCCTCAATGCAGCATATCAATTACTAATTCTACTCCTGATTATAATTTTTATAAGTTGGTCCACTACAGATTTTAACTTACAAGTCTGAGGTTTCCACTCTGGCTTGAAAACATGGTAAGACATTTGCAACATTTTGCTCAGATATCAAAGCAGTTTCTGAGCTAATGATTACATACTGCTGTCAGTAGTTTGACTATTACTCTTTTGAATTGCTTTAGAAAGCCAGAGAGAATACAATCTTTTTCCAGTGATTTATTTCTGATCAGTTTCTCTATTCCTACCAGCAACTCCAGTCACTCCTCAGTGAGTTCATCAGAAGGATTCTAGCACAGCAATCTTCACAAAATCTTCCACTAAGAATTTTGCTGAACAAAGCAGCAAAGCAATCATTTAATCATTCTACGTGGCCTTGTCTTCTGTCAGTAATGCTCTTCTATTCTGATCAAATATAGTTCCAAAGGTTCCCTGGCAAACTTCCTGCTACCGGTATTTACAGAACAATTTATTATTCATTTTTCATTCATTGCAAGGTTGTTTTTTTTTTTCAGACTGTTTCATTGTCTTCTACATTTAACTCACCAGACTTTATGATCCTGTTTATTTTCCTCATTTGGATACAACTTTGGTTTTTTTGAAGGATGTCTTCCTGCTGTTTTGTCATGCTGAGTCTCTTCCTTTTCAAGTCTCCCTTCATGTGTGGCATGCACTTACTCTGTGTCTCAGATATGATATTCCTAATACTCTCTAGACCACCCACAAGGATTTAACTCTCTACAGCGTCCTCTTTAGCTTCTCTTTAAGAGGCTTACCCAGTTTTGTGTTGTTCCCTTTTCTGAAGCTGAGTACTGATCAGCCAAACTGATCTGGTTTGGCTGTTGCTTCTTCAAAGCTATAAAAACTAGGAGTGATATACTTGCAGCTACAGAAAATTATTTCAGCTATCAAGCCTTTGGAACCAATTCTGTATGCTATTCAGAATGAAATCAAGGGTTAGTTTTCTGTCTGTGGGTTCTCTCATCTGTTGAATTACAAAGCAATTACCACTCCTAGATGAGGTAGTCCAAGCAGCACATTTATCCAGTCTACTTACCCATTTTTTTGCTTCTGCAATGTTTATGACTCCCTCAACATATCAGTCAAAGCTGACCTTGTGGCTTGCTGATTAGTAATATGTATCCAACAGCATAGTTATACACTTGGAATGCATGGGAATTCTGTCTCACTCAAAGAAATTATTAGCATGGTGATTTGAATTGACTTTAATATACTGCACTACTCTGACATTGGCATGGTGTACTCAATCTTTTCTGCATATTGGTATTTTTGTTATTGCAATGTCCTCATATAAGGTTGAGTATTTTTAGTTTCCTCACTTTGCATCTATACCAGTGCTAGAAGCCCAAATAGGATATATCTCATTGATATCTCTTTCCCTTCTGTGTCACTTTTTCTCCATTTTACATTTATTACCATCCCAAGACAATTAAGTGTGAAACCTTAAATACTAGTATTCCAGATACCAGAATGAAGTTAACTTTTAAATATTAATAATATTATCATAAGAATGCATGAGAAAACATCGCAGAGATAACACATAACTGGCACTAAGATGTCAAGAAATGGAAAGGCTGCTGCCCTGGCCTAACAGGTTTTATAATCCTACAAGAAATACTGGCATCCAGTATGCAAGGTGCTGCTTTTACTGAATTTAACACTAATGCAAGATCTTTTTACCCTGGGACTTATAAAATCTAGTCCATCTCCCATAGTATACAAGTTGTTATTTATTCGACACTATCATTTTTTACCTTCCAAGTCACAAGACTCAATCTGTTTCATAGATATTTGTGTTGGGAGAAGATAAGCCAGTCAGAAGCTTTCAAGCTAAACTGCAGTGTAAAAGAGTTATTACACCATTGTATTATGAGCAGGAGGTGAGTGTGACTGTATGCCTACACGCGGACCCTTTGAGCTGTACTAACTACCTAAATGAATTATGCTAAGGCTATTGCACGGACTCCATTTTCTAAAGGGTTTTGCTACTTCAGACTGCAGTTTTAGTCCAGTGCAGCTGAGCAATTGAAATTAGAGAAAGCTCGTTTCCTAAGCATTTTTTGTGTTATGGCTGGATTCTCTTCATCTAAGAGTAAAGTTCCCCTAAAATGGGTTATTTAAATTCTCTGTCTTTAGACAAAGGGATAAACTCACTCTGTGACCCTTTTCTTAGAGGAGGCACTAAGAGAATCTCTCCTCTACACAGCTGGCTGTTTCCATCAAATCTGTTGCAGTGCTATGTCCTTAAGAGCTGTACCTGCTCAATCTGTCAGATGTGACTGAAACAGGCAGTAGGAAAAAACCACACAGAGCACCCTTGCACACAAACATGGCCTTCTTAAGAAACCAGGACAAAATCCAGATGCCTGGAAAAAAATGGTAGAGCTCTACTATTTGGGCAAAGCTTTTACACAGTTCCTACACGAAGGCTCTATAACTTCTCATGGCCTGTCGAGCCCAAGAACCCAGCCAGCAAGACAGAGAGGAAGGATGCACTTCACACAACTGGGAGAAACTCAGTCTGGCAGGAACCTAGCAGAGATCTGATCATAACCACAGAGCATTTTGATTATGACAAAAATGGTGAATTATGATGAAAAAGCAAATTCCTAGTACAGTCTAGGAAGAACCTAGTGAGAAAAAAAGTGATTGGTCTCTCCACTGGTCTGAAAAATTAGCAAAAGGATAAATGTTACAGCCAGTGCAACTAGCAAAACAGATGAACAGAGGTAACATTATGAATTAATTCCCATTTTTTGCACCACTGGTTGAAGTTGAGAAGCACTTTTTGTCAGCGAGGATTTTGCATTATGTGAAAATCAAGCCTGGAGTACTCTATGAAATGTACATTGGGGCAACCTTACAGTTCTTCTGCAGGAGATCAGCATATAGTTATGGAACCTTTGAAGTTGTTCCTGCCTTGATCTTTAACCTGATTAAAGATAACCCAACCCTAACCCTAACCCGCTTTTATCCAGCGATTTTATTGTCTATATATCACATACCATGAACTGTTTGCCCTACTGATGACTGGAGCATCTGGATGCTTTATGGTTCAGTCATTAAAACCTGTAACATGATGTCTTATGGCAGCCACAGATGTGCTTTTCATAAAGAAACTATACATCTAGGGTCAGGATGCCAGAGACCAGCATGAAAAGTGACAGACCCAACATCCCATGTGATTTCTGCCTTTGGTAAGGGCCAGAGAGTCTCCCAAAAAGCCATCACTTCCCTTTGTATTTTTAGATTTAGATTGCCCATGCTCAGCTTTTTAAGGCATGGATTGCTTGGACTTTGTAAACAACTCCAGAAAAGAAGCCTGGATTTTTAAATTCTGGATTTAAGATATTATATAAAGTTCTGGGTAATTTACTGCTGTTCAGTCATTAAAACTATTTTGTGAATAATGGCAAACAGCAGAGGACACTGCCAGTTTTTAGGCTTCTTGTTTTGGTCACTTTGATTGACATGTTTACGAAGACACAACTATGAGACGACCACCCAACAGTAGCCAAATGCAGAACTATCACGTAGGAAGCTGGTGAGTATTCATAAACAGCACTCAAATTGTTTATTAGCTAGAATGACTGATTGCATTCATAACTTCAGAACCTACATTTAGTTTAGTCTTTATGACTTCAATTAGCTTCAACTGAGAGAAATAATGCCTTTGAAATTATTCCACAGAAGCAAGTGGGACAAGGAATATATGCTGCACAATATTCCTGATATAAAACAGAAACTTGCCTCTAATACTTTTCACTATGTGGTAAGAACTTTTCAAACACAGAAAATATAACACCTGCTCAGTCAAACTCAACTAAATAATTCACCATTGCACTTAAAACCCCCTAAAATATATGATGATGAAGATGATGATAATAGCAGCAGCAGCAGCGAAGACATTTGTCATTTGTTTCTACTAAGGAGTTTTTTAGACCTGGAGAGATGCGCTTCAGGAAAGCAAATTGCAGTTCACCTCACAACTTATACAATAAACATATTTTATGCACATACAATATTTTAATGACTTACTTGCATAATACTTTTATTTCCTTCCGACCCCAAATCCATTAATTTAAAAAACATTCTGCACAATTTATAGTAATAGCTAAGAGCTTTAGCAGGATGTTCAAGTCAATTCTATGCTGAGTGCTCAGAATATTAAACATTCTAAAATTAAACATTCAAAATATTAAACATGGGATTACGTAGTTTCCAGAGAATTTCAGTTCTGATACAAAGCTCAGACAATCGGTGTGAAGCCCTGTGGTCTAGAGAGACTCAAATGGGGAACAAACACACTAAGTTTTAGGTGTTATACATTACATGATCAAAGAATATACACTGAAAAGTACAGATGTAAATTGCAATAATTTAAAACTGCAGTGAACATGATTTCTCAAATATATAGTATTTATGGTTTGATAACTTCACAGTTACTGCTGCTGCCTATGGACATTTCACTTAAATGATTCTAGTAAGACTAGATATCAGGATCTTTAGTTATAGCTAAACTAAAAAGTAAAATTCCTTCTAACTGAACATTATTTCAATTGAATTTTGTGACTATTTGTCATAATATGTTTGGGTTTAGATGAGCAGATAAACTGTTAACAATACTGACAATTGAAATATTAGTTGCAATATAGTTGGAACAAAATGAAGTAAACAAGGCTCTCAACAAGCTGCTATGGCTTCAAGCGATAGACACAAAGAGCAGAAGCATCTCTACAAGACAAATTTCACTTAAATTTTCCATTTTTTATAGAAAACCATATTAATTTGGGAGGTCTTTATAAAAAACAAACATTCAAACTCTAGGGAATGATTGAGAGGTATCTTTTCACACTCTAAAATGATTTCTTGAAAGGTATCCCTCGCAGTTTAGGAGGCATTGTTCTAAGTTATTTTCCACAAATTATATTCAAATAAAAAGGTAAAATCTTTTCCTAATAAAATTCTAGAGCTACACTGCAAAGTGAGAACAATTAAAAGCAATGGAATAAAATAGCATATCTTTTCTTGTAAATGTTAACATCAGAAGAGAAAACCACCATTCTTTTTCTTACTGATTGCCAAGTATAACCTAGTTTTCAGATATCACCAGTTTCCATGTTGGAGGCAACAAGCTCTCAAACACTGCTAATCTACATACAGGCAGATTTTTTTCCCCAAGTTCTGCATTGTTGCTGCCCTGTTTCTTGCTGTCAGTTTGTCCAGAAAACTCTACTTCAGCTCCACTTCCAGACACCAACCAGAAAGCTGGAAAATCTGTACAGCTGGCATTAAGCTATTACCTCCACCCTATCAAAATCACAAGCGTGACCTTTCTGGGAATGACATTAAAATAGGAACAATCAGTATGGGTGCATGCACATAAAATTACTAAAAATAAATATAGCGGTAGGTAACATAATTCCCAACTATCTCCACAAAGAATGCCGTCTAAGCAGTGACCTCTCCTGCACTCATCTTGAATGAGCTCTTACTGAAATCCACTAATGGATTCTGATAATCTATTATTTATTGCAACAGACTCTAATAGAGAGCCTTAGCAGAGGACACTCCTGTGTTTACAACCCTTTCAAATAAAATCTCTCACAAGTGACAGAAATGTGACACCTTCAACTACAGACACAATTTCTTTTGGTTGCAGTTATTTAATTTCTATTGGTTTTAAAACAAAGAACTCTTCCTCCCCCAAAATACACAGCTTGACTTCGCTTTCATATAACCTACTGCATCTTAGTTTGATTTCATGGAAAGCTGTAGATACTGATACGCAACCATAAATATTACTTGGGCTTGAGGACATACCTCCATGTTATACTTTTCCACTGTCCTCCTCAAAGGATCCACAACCTGCCAGCAAATCAGGATGCAAAGATCAATCAGTAGCATCCCTCCAACTATCACCAGTAGCTTCTGGTCTTTAATGATCTGGAGAGACAAAAAATAAAAAAAAAAGAAAAGAAAAAAGAAGGAGGGAGATTCCCATGAGCCATAGATAGATCCCTGTACAGCTTTATTCCTATATAGGGAGAAAAATACAGGTTGCTAATAATAAAAGTTTTTAACAATGGACAAAGAAAAGTTTCAGAAATATAGAAAGATAAAAGCAAGAAGACATCAATTATTTCAGTTCATTTTGTCATTATGAGAAGTATCTAAAGTGCTTTTCCACTTCTAAAAAGAAATTGGGAGGACTCTTAAATACTAATATTGAAGACCAAGTTTAATATTACCTCCTGGAAAATGAGAAAATATATTTTAGGGAGCTATTATTGTGTCTACGTATGCAATTGTGGAAATTCTCAGAGTAGGAGGAGTTGAGACAGTTTTCACTAAGAGTTACAATGCTCACATCCTCATAACTTTCTTGGATGTGGAAAACACACTCAAAAGGTATCAAAAGATAAGTTTATTTTGGAGTTTTTGTGCGTCTGTGTGTTTTACATTTGCCTCTGTTACCCAAGGAGAAGAAAGGAATGATGTATTTTTTCTGTATTACAAAGGTCAGAGACATTAATGCACATCCAATGTAAAACATGTTTTTAATTTTGCATGGATTTTAGGTTCAAAAAAGAAAAATAAGGGTTGCTGATAAAAATAACAAGCCAAGTCATATATTACAGTCTTGTATACCTGCATGCAATCCCTATGTCGTACACATAGCAATACAAAAAAATCCATTGCAAGTACATTATTTCAGTTGCAAAGTTGTAAGCATGCTGAAATAACAGGTTTAAATTAACTTCATATCAGTGCTCTTGAACCTGTGCTCATGTTTTTAAAATTAATATATCTCTCTATTGATAATAAACACTCATCGAATAGTCAAAAGATATTACCAAATGTTTTAATGTTGACAAACCCATGTATTTTTTGTTTCCCAATTTTTGTTTCTCAGAATCAGCTGACGTAATCCAAATGAAATATTCAAAAATGTTAAGCCTGAGATGGTTAGGAAAGTTTGATTATTTCAGTTCAATTTGATGAAATTGTTGGGATTTTGAAAATGCATTACAAAGCCAGAAGTGTCAGCTAATATCGGCAAGGTTAGTATTCCTGTCTAGAGAAAAATTGTATTTGCATTGAAGTCTTATCGAGCTTAAGGAAATGATAAAAAGGACATAAACATAAGAACTTTAGAAAGTTTGGTTTTCATATTGTTTGATGTGATACATTCTTTATTTCAAAAGATGTTTCTGAAACATTGTGCACTGCTTTTTGTTATTCTGCTAATTTATAGATAATTTGGAGTAGACTAAACTAGCAATCAGAATGAGTTAAACGACTTGATACATTATTTTCATTTTCTGAGGCCAGTTATTTAAATCCATCATCATAAAGGACTGGAAAACGATGTTTTCCCCATGTTTGCAACAGTAATGATGCAGTACATCCACCTCATCAGAGATAGCAGAGGCATGTCTGGAGAGGACAGATGAAGGGGAAGGGTGCAGCTTTCATGGTGGTACATCTTGCTTCTGGATGGCTTGGCAACGAGAACTTTGCAAGGAAAAGGTGCCTTGGTGGGATGTGCAGGGGGAGGAAGACTGTTGAAATGTGTTTCCTTATTAAGCTAAAATGAAAACAGGTGTTAAGCAAAGATTCTCAGACACAGCTTGGTCCCTTGTCTTTGGGAAAACAGAACTATGCCTAAATTGTTGGTTGTTTACCAAGTGGCAATCAAAGCTGAAAAGGGTCAGGTTACTCTCTGTAAAAAAGAGTCCAAGCATTTTTTAATCTCTTTTCCAATGTCTCTGAACAGGCTGTCAGCAAAATGTATCTAGTGCTGCCCCTAGCATGAATGGAGACATGGAAGAGAAAAACCATGGGGAGTCAAGTCCAAAAAGGATTTGGATTTAGATAAAATGTTGACACGTCAACTCAAATTTCTTTTCCTCCCTCTTAAATGGCTAGGGAATTTATTGTATTGGCATATTTTTGTTGGTCATTTTTTTTTAACTGATGGGGTTTATTTTACTGAAGATGGCTATGTTGAAGTAATAACTTATCTAGTGTAGCCAGTCAGCAGGGACAGAAGCCTTTAAAGGAAAATGCATCCCACCTATCTTGGGTACAATTTATAATGAGAAAAATTGCTGTTTTGAAACATGTCCCTCCCTTCCTCACACCCCATACCCCAAGAGGATGTGAAGACAATTAACTTCAGCTAAAAATACGCATTTGAGAAAATTAATGCTATGTGAAAAGCATCTGCCAGAAATGTCTCCCTCTGCTCTCCTAAACCAAAACGATTCCTATAAAAACCCACAAAACCCAAAAAAACCCAATCTCAAACATCCTATCTTTCTAATGAAAATAGTGAACATTTTAGATGCAGATTTACCAACACCTGGCAATATTAATTAAACTGGTACAGCAATGTCAGAAGCAAAAGAGTGAAAGGATATTATTAAAAGCAGAAATACTGACAATCCACTCATAGAATCAAAGTAAATCACTTCCTATTCAAGATCACATTGCTAACCACTCTTCCTTGCTCTTGTTCATCTTTCTTTCATTCATATCTAACCTTGCACTACTGTCAGTATTTTAGCTCATATCTAAGATTGGTAACCTTTTTCTCAACAGGTAAGAGAGCAAAATAAAAGTAGAGTTACAGCAAACAGCAGAGTTCTTCCTTGGGTACCTCTTGGACCAATTTTTCCTGCATTACTCTGTGAATGGTCCTTTTCTGGACAGAAGGGGAGAGTTATTTAACAGCAGCTGTCACTGGCAGCGGATATTATTCATGCCTTACTTCTGCCAGACAGCCAGGAGGAAGGCAAGCAAAAGAAAGCCCATAAGATAACCTGAGAAAGTGACCTGCATTACTGTAACGAGCTCTGTAAAACAGAGGGGTGCTGGTGCTGCGAGCAAGGTGAGAAGGCTGAATGCAGAGCACGAGGGCCGAACGCAGGGAGCCTGGGGCTGCCTCACACACCCATCACAGTGCTGTCTGTTCTTGGCAAAACCATTGCTGGAATACAGCTCTGAAGCAGAACTCTCCACCAGAATGCTAGCTTTCAGAACAAGACATAGAGCTTCAATTATTTTTCACTTCTGCCAGTGATTAGCAGCTTGTCCTAACATAAATTTGCTCCGAGAAATGCTGCTGGTGCATCACTAGCAGCATTTCTAAAAGGCTTGCTGCTCTCCTCCCTCCACCCGCAGGAAGCCCAGCTTTCCCTCTCCTCAACCATCACTCCCACCCACCAGCACTCCTTAAGTTCAGTACATTCACTCCTTGGGAAACACCAGATGCACTGAAGGAGTCTTGACTCAGAACTTGTGAATCCAACAAATTCGCCGTCTGACAAAAGAAAGTCACGAGCAACTGAGGTTCCTCACAATCAAATGTATCATTCTTCTTTAAGAGGAAGGTTCTTATTTTTTTCCTTTTCATTTTCCTTCTAGGATACAGTAAATCAGCCTTTGGAGAAATGAACGGTAGCTAATAAAATCTATTTTTGCAAGTGCTTCTGAATCCTTGCTGAAGCCAAGCTCTCACACAGCAGCATCTGTGAGTCATATTTTCTACCATCTGTGATTGGATAGGTGAATCTGTCTCATCCTGGCAGATCTGCCCACTGTTATAAATGCCACTGCTACCAGTCTGGACTATATATCTGGATATGAAGCTGTCTGTCCTCAAAACAAATTCGCTCAGTACAGAAACTGGTAGGTCATTTTCTTCTCAGCAACGCTGCTGTATGAGCAAATCAAGAAGACCATGAAGACAGATCAAAGCCCTTACCTTCCACAGACCTTGCAGTCTGATCATAGGAGATATAAAATCTGTCTAAAGCCCTGGGATAAAATTTCTGCTCATGGAAACTCTTCAGGATTTTCTAGAACTATCACAGGCTGCACTACCTGCCACGGTAACTTCAACTGTCCATTTGGTTATTATTTCATAGACCTTTTATGGGACTTTCTTTCATTTGCTTTCTAAAGCAAATACACTATGCCCTGAAGGACCCCATCGCCAATCAGTTTATGGGATCACCTGGCAATTTGGCTAACAACAGTAATTAAATATTAAGCTTGTATTTTATAGTTAAGGTAAAACTTTTTGTTATTTCTTACCTTATTAGAAATCAACTCTGCAAATGCACATGACATAGACCTTAGAGCTGAACTCCATTCTAAACCATGAAGAAAGAGTCTTGCATATGAAGACTTACCCTTTTTTCCAGGATGCAACATCAGTGTTGTACTGAGTTCCACATACATGTTTCCAGTATGGACTGAAGAATTAATTTACTCCTGTATTTTTTTCAGAGTTAGGGAACTTCACCTCCCTTTGTCAGAATAAAATATCTTAAAATTTAAAGGAAGATCTATTAGGCAGATCTTTGTGGTTTAGTTGGTTGGTTGGGTTTTTAATTAAATTCATAGAAGCACAGCAAGACTGGGAGTATTTCCGTATCTATTCATAGGTTTTGATATAAATATATATATTATCTTTTTCATTTTAAATGTAGGGGGTTTTCTGCTTAGGAAGACAATTCTCGTTTCTCTTTATGTAGAACAACCCTTTCTAGTCTAGCTGACAGATTTGTCCCTTGCCTTCTGGCACTAGCTGGATAAACACTTAATGGTATTAATTAACTTTTTTTTTCAGTTGTCTCTTCCCCAGACTCCAGGGATGGAATCTGTAGAGACAAACCCTCTTTAAAGGATCCCTCTGTAAAGCTTCCTAGACCTTATGCAATTAAATGAATAGCACTGACAGCAATTATAAAACCCCTCAGAAATTTGTATGTACCTCTCCCTGGTACATACAGAAATCATGCTGATAGGAGTCCTCCCTTTGAACTGGAGGAAAAAGAGAAAAAATGTTAGAGTTTGGGAGGCAAAAAATTATGAAGTCTTAAAGGCTGGGAAAGGGACCATAAGACCACTCCTGAACTTGCCTTCAGGATAGTGTCTCTACTGCATAAACTACCCTTTCATTTGTCTCAGGATGATTAACAACCCTTAGGGTTGCTTCCCTACATTAAGTGGGTCGACACAAGTGGGATGGTGTCATGAGGTTGGTGATGCAGAGTTAGTGGCAGGTGGGTGAACTTTGCCATATGTGGGCTGAGGGAGATATCTATCTTAGAGTTAGTAAAGCCATTAATATTTTAGAGAACGATACTGTAATAAATTCTTAATCTCTATTGTGTAATGGAATGAGAAAAAAGGACTATTGAAAACACATTATGCATTGTTCCAAATAACTCCACAATGTTTTTTTCAACAGCTATTATGAGTATTTCCTATAATAGATTCTATGATTAGTATTGGGAACACTTCATGCTGCAATTACATTAGTTTTAATGAGTGAATGCTAACATTTTAGAAAGCATGTCTCATAGTAGCAAGGTTTTTTGACCAGTAAGTCACTGGGAATAAAAGGCAAAGTTTTACTCTCTTAGAGGTATTTGATTAATCTGATAGAAGATTTGTGTATCTACAAAAACACATTTCTGTTTCCTGTGAGGATCTATTGTGACTCCTGTAGTCTAAGAACTTGATGACTTTTTCTGCTTTCCAGGATAGTGCAGTGTGTGGTACCCTTGACAATAATGGACAATTGGATATGAACAAAAAGCTTGGGTTTGAGAATTAAATAGCTATAGTTACTAACCTGCTAAAGTACTCATTTCTAAAACGTGTCCTCTTTGCTGGCTCACGTTTAAGATAATTGCATGATTGGGCAGACTCATCCTCTCAATAATGGTATTTCAAATGTGGATGTGTTGACTCTATGCCTGGCTGCCAGGAGATATCTGATCAGAGGACACCTTTCCTCTTTTGTAACTCATATAAAAGAAAGTGGGAACATCTTAGTGGTAATGCTCCCTAGGGGAAGTAGAAGATAGAAATTGTACAGATGTTAGAGAAGGAGAGGGATTCAGTGATGGGCTAAAAAAAAGTTATAAAAAACCTCATTTTTCAAAGTCTGAGCCTCAGTTATGTCTACAATGCACTAGAGATTTGATGAGGTGATTGTTTTACTAACATTGCTAATCCAACCATAACGAGCCCACAGAGTGATATAACATGGCTATTTATCACAAAGCTCTTTTGAAAGGACAAAAAAAAAAGGTTTTAAAATGGCACTAAAGAAATCCAACTTGACAAAATTAGAAGCAACCATTTTTGCTGAATTGTGCCTTGGAGAACAGTCTTACAAATCCTGAACATTGTGTTAACTCATCTTTGCTACCATAAGTAAAGCAAGACATGCTGCCTTGAGAGAACTGCACATCCCACCAACACAGCAGGTCAAGTTCACCTTTGAGAGAAATGCACCTGTTGAACCCAACATCACATGGGCGATAAAAGTGAAGGAATTTCTACGAGAGCTGTGAATACTCGTGTTTACTTTTAAAAGTAATCCCAATCTTCAAGGAAAAAAAAGGTGCATAAAGGATTTAAATGTTATAAAAGAAATGTTCTGATTTTGTTTGAGATAACATTAAAATACCTAGACTTTAATATTTTCCTTAATGAAAAATTCTGTGGGAAAATATACTACATTGTTACCAAATAGCTGGGAACATCAATGCACTTGATTACATTTACAATCCAATTTCAAGCTATTCAGGAAAAAATTGCCTCATACTGTATAGCGACATGTTCTTTATATCTCTGTCATCCATGAGCCTCATAATACATAGAAATTATGGTTGTAGCACCATTTATGAACAGTTACATTTCACACAGAGTTTTCATTGTTTTTGTCGCTACTGAGGTTTAGCCTTATCAAACTGTACCATGCAGAAATTTACATACATAAATTACTCCAAAAGCAGATTTTTCTCCTAGATGTAGAGTTCATTAGCTCAGTTCCTCTGTGTGACAGGAGCTTGAGATTTAGCTCCTCGATCCATATTTATATGAATGTAAATTTTAGAAATATGATTCCTATTATTCCTTGGTTGGCATTTTGGCTGATCAGCTCTTACAAAAACCAAGATGCTTATTTTTACATCTAAATATGGATTCTAGGATTACAGTGACTATTTTTGAAGTTTTAGACTTAAAATTAATGGTTGTAGCTATTTAGGGGAAAAAATAATTTGGTTTCCACTTATATCACTTTAGGAAATACTGTAATGGTATATTAATTACCCATGAAGCCATACCTGAATAATTTACACACTGCATTGTAAGTATCATAGATAACTTTGTCCAGTGGTAAATATTCATGATGAGAAAAAAAAATTCCTAAACACAAGCAGATTTCAAACTGCTGTCATATTTCTTACTCCGAGACTGAACAATAACATTGAGCATTTCTTTAGGTATCCATATGCTGGTTCATTTTCAGCAGATGGTCCCTCATAGATTGTTGTACTGTCGGTATGGTTACCCAAAGCAAATTTTTGGATCCTGACACATCTTGTCTTCAGACTTATGATCTCTGATACATATTTAGTAGAATACATGTGTATCCTAGGGGAAATCCATCATATAATTTTTTTTTAATACATACAAAAAGCTCTAGCTAGATTGAACACAAATGTTTTGGAAAAGTATAAATATTTACAATCTGAAAACTGACCTGTTAGAGCAGTAGTTACAGAAAGAACTATTGGATAATATGAACTATATTTATGCTAATACAGAACTACATCTACAAAGGATTTAAGGGAATAAATGAGACACCGTCTTGAGCTTCTGACTTAAACCCCCTGTCGATATAATCTGGAGAATTTGGCTTCATCTATTTTAAAATTACTAAGATAACGGGTAACTTTTTAAACCTCTTTAGGACTTTTGTGAGAAAAATTACAGTTAGTAATAAATTCTAAATTCCAGAGATGGCTCAAAAAACTTACAGAAAATTTATAACTAGAGATTACACTCAGTCTATAAACTTTCTCACAGGGGTTTTCAAATGAAGGGTGGAGATAGCAATCAACGGAGACAAGTGGTGAGGAGAAGGCAGCAGCACATAAGCTGTCAATCGTGTACCCTCCAACTGCTTTCTTCTCTCTCTTTTGCCCCCTGACAGGGACACTGTGCAACTGCAGGAACTGGCAGCTTCCCCGCAGCTGGCACCATGTGGGGTGGGAGCACACAGGCAGCTGCTGCCCACCCTGACCTGAGGCACCAGGACCAGAGAAGCTCAGAGTAATCCATGCTCCCTGCTCCCCATAAAGAGCCTGGATGGTCTCTTACTCCTTCCAGTTTTTCATGTGTCTATTTATGAGCCATTAAGTATACAAATTATGGAGGTGGAGTGGCCAGGTTTGTGTTCAACACAGAGTGGGAAGGCAGTGAGCTAAACTTTTGAGAATTCCTGCTCTTTTTCACTCAGGTAATAAATTTGTTTCTCAGAAGCAATCAAACAAAAGAATAATTTCTGAAAACTATGCTCAGAGAGATTTCTAAAGCATAACAAATGATTCTGGAAGTAACTGTTTTTCTTCATTTGGCACTTAACTGTCTTATACATGAGACCATCTTTCTCAAAACACCTACTGCCTTTTTCATTATGCATTTTTTTCTGGCTTAAGTGAAAAAGACTGTAACAGAAAATTGTCTCTTTTATTACACAGCCCTACTGCATACCCAGAGCATGCCAGACTTTGCTCCATGACCGTGCTATTATGTAGGAAACTATGGCTGCACTGGTGTACACGGGGAAAGAAATGTACGTTGTAGAGATCCTAGCAAGCTGTAGTTTTTCAATTATTGACACAACCTAAAACTTTTAACATTTTCATGAGCCCATTCTTCATAAAGAAAACGAAAAGAAAGAGAATTCAATTACAGAGAGAGCTGCATGCATCAGCAAAAGAAGCCTTTACATCTTTGCACACCTCATCAGCTTGAGAGAAAAGAGTCACTCGTAGCTATCATGAGCAGTTCAACTGCATAACAGGAAGACAAGGAACATATTTTGCCTATAGGTTTTATAGGTACATAGTAATAGAAAAAAGAACAGTGAAATTTTAAAATCCTGTGTTCAGATTTTATGCTCTGCCCACACTTCTTGTGCAATCATTTTGGCAAGTTCTAATTTCAACTTTTCTCTTGCCTCTTACATCTTTCTCATTCCTTTCCCAGTCTACGTTCCTACTTTTCAGGCCTGTCATCCTGCCTCTAAATTTCAATCTTAATTTAATTTTAAATCAGACCTAGTGCTCAATTAGTTTGCCACTTAAATATCAAACTCGGGCTCTATATGCCATCATACTCAACTTTCTTCATCAGTTCTTACAGTCCTACCTGTCTTTGCTGGCTTTCAGACAGTTTAACTCCAGGGAAATTTTAATCCAAATTCAGTCTCCCTCTTCAACATCTTCTCCCAGTATATAATTCTAAGGTTTTCCCTATTCTTTTTATCTGGACAGATTTCCCTGTTGAAGCCCTTAGCAGCAAACCTGAGTTCTCATCTTCAGCCTCTTTCCAGCTCCCAACCACTTGGCCCTGCAGTTCCCTTGCTGTGCCAGCCTCCCTTCCCCATCCTAGTGTAAACAATGTAGTCTATACAATCTTGCACCCATCCTTGTAAAGCATGAAGACCACATCTCTCTTCAGTAGTCCTTTAAGAACCTAGTAGGCCAAATATATAAAAATCAGTTTGCCAGATGGCAGCCTGACAGGTTAGAATGAGAAATCATTTTTCTCCACTGTGGTTGGTTGTAGCTTTCTTACCCTGTGACAGTATCAATACAGAGAAAATCTTATGAATCATCATGAAGAAGTAGAATGTTGGCAAAACTATAGCAGCGCAAGCCTTAAGAAACGATGCTGTTATACATCCTTTGTGTAACTATATTCTGCATTTACCTTGTAACAACTTTGTCAGCATAAAAACAAAGTCACCAGAAGTCTATTGTAGTAGTAATAACTGAGTACAATGATAGTATTTCCAGTGAAAATTAAACATAAAACATACCCACTCTGATGCCATAGTTGAAGAATTAAGTCCAAACAGACAAAGCCAAACTGTACAATATTAATGGTAATCACAGCAGTCAACTGAGATGTGTTGTACTTTCAAATAGGAACTGCAACAAACAACACTGTGATCTAGATCATCTTCATGCTTTAGTGTAGAAATGGCCAAATGCTTGTCTTTGTAGGAGCAGAATATATAAAACTTACGGAGGCTATAAATACCACCACTTTGAATTTCTCACTATTCTGGTATTTATCAAAAGTGGATGGGCTTTATTTGGCATGCAGGAGTTGTGCAGGAGCAGTCATTATGCAGGACTGCTTTAACACTCCTGAAAACACAAGACAGTGCAGTTCCCATCAAAACAGACAAGGTGTCATCCTTCTAAATTTTACCAGAAGGACTGGCTTCTTCAAATGGTGTACCTAGCTGAAACTGCCCCAGGACATCATACGCTCTCCTGCCACTGATATTCTCCTCTCTCTCCTCTTATCCACTGCCAAGGGAAACATAAAAGTAGTCCCCACCTCTCACTGAGCAGAAGATATTCTGCTGCCCAAACCAACAGAAAGGAGATGCATCAAAACCAGAATCACATCTCAATTATAACTGTTACAGTGATTTTTAATACTAATTCTATTCTACTTTCCATTATCTCTACTAACCCCTTCAAAACTCAAAAATAATTTATTTCCCCCTACTGATTTTGTCATTTCCATCTGACAAAAATTGATTCCCTTGCATCCCTCCGTTTCAGATCCAGCTAAAATTAATGCATTTTTAATTTGCTTCCTTTGAGCCCTAGCAAGATCAAAGATGGTAACTGAGCTCTGGGAATTTTGTAAAATTTGTCTGTTAGTAGTCTGATAGCAGAAGGAGTGTATTCTTAATTTTATTGTTTATTATTTCCCAATAAAAGGAGTCGATGTATAAATGGATGAAAATAAAAGAGATTTTTGAAAGCTTTACAAACAGCGGTAATAAGAATCTTCAACTAATACAAAACACTTTAAATCCTTTAGTTCCACTCTCCACTGCACTAAAATGGAGCCATAGTGTATTACTATTATTTAAAATTCTGTATATTTTCTCACAATGAGACAGAAATCCACTCATCTCTTCACAAAACCATGTTGTCCACTTCAGATAAGTATCCAATAAATGTACGGAATCAACCTTGGCCTATCTGATGAAGATAAACAGATTTACTCATCATATTCTTCTCTCCCTTACTTACTGCCCACTTTCATGAAATGAATTAACCAATATTTTCAAAAGCTGCACAGAGATTATTCCACTCTGTGAAGAATTTTCACTGTTGGGAAAATTTCTCCAGATGAAAATATTGAGGATGACAGGCAGAAGTAGTATGCCTAAATGTCATATGGATTTTACTGCCATACTCATATACAGGTAGTATATAAGTGACTCTGTCATGGCATAGGTAATTCAAAAAACATTAATGTGCTTTTTCATGCAGCACTACTTTTGTTTATTCGTCAGTTTAGATATTGTTTGTGAAAATTTCTATTGTCTGTGCAACCATAGATAGAAAATACTTTATCTGAAAACTACATCTGCAGAAAATAGAAATGTCATTCTTGTAAGACATAAGTAAATAATGCCACATTTTCAGTCAAGTCCTAAAATCAGTTTTATCTATCCTATCAAATCAAAGACAGAAAATATATGACTAGTAAACATTTATCATGGATAGCTAATTTGTTTTACATTAAGAAAACTGTTGTCTTTTTTGATTCATGCTTGTGCTTTGGAATGAGATATCCAAATAAAACATTTTTTAAAGTTTACAGAACAAAATGTATTATTTACTTAATTCCGGAATATTGAATAAGGTGCCCTAATATCCTTGACATTTCCAGTATCACTCAGACCAAAGCAGCTCATTGGTCAGAATCCAGATATCTGAAAGTTTATCTCCCTTATACTGGTTGGTGTCTTTTTAACTGATCTTCAATAATTTTTACATCCAGCTGTACATAAACAATTGCAATTTGCAGTTGCTGATGGGCCCGTTGAAGAACAGGGACGATGTAGAATTTGAGAATTATGTTTAATTAATAGACAGTGAAATTTGATATTGAGTAGTAACTTGAAGATCTAAAATGAAATGTTTTTTAAAATAAAAAGCAATTGCTTAGTGACAGTCCACTGTACTACTTGTTCGTTCCTATTTGAAATGTATGTATTGTAAAAATTGTAAAATTCTGAAGATAATAAAGGCTATTAAGTAAATGCTTTTATGTTAGACTGTCAGTATCTTGTGTAACTTTGCTAATTCACAAAGACTTGTACCAATATAGCTAAAAACATATTTGCAATATAAAATTTCATTTTTTGAGGAAGGTAAAATGTTGGCTCGTCTTTGGTTAAAAAAACTTTAATATAGGAAGTGTAAGATCCTTGACAAATATATACAGACTACTCTGGTATCATAAACTTATATATTACAGTGGACTCTTTGCACAGGTGCAGAAAGGGTGGTTTCCAGTTCCCTCCACCCAGAGTATCCTGTTTCTGGTATAGAAATTTTCTATAACTTTAGTTACTTTTAAGGTATTTCGTATTTACTCTTCATTATTTTTTTACACAGAATGATATTTGGGATTGAATTAACAAACATTTAAGCAAACCTGACATGACGGAATGGTAGAGGGAAGTACTAGGTGGTTGTGTTGTTAGGGTACCAGAGTCCTAGCTCCAGTTCCAGACGTAATTCCTTAATAACCTTAGACACAAGGTTATTAAGGAAACTGAAATTAGAAACTGAGTTAACTCACCTTGTCTATCTAAAGTCCAAGCCTTTTAAGGGAACAATGCCTCTCTTGGTGACAGACTCCCTACATACTGCAACTGTGGAAAATATAACACAGTTCTAACAAAAAAAATTAATAATAGAGCTCTTCTATGACCACACATAGAGGGAAGCAAAAAGAGGAATCTGATGAGGTTTTGAAATACTGTTCTATTTATTTTGGATGACTCTTTATCACTTATCAGAACAAATATATTCAGATGCACATAGGAACTGCTCACTCTATAATAATACTAATTTTGTTTCTCTGTTTCATACGCATTTCTCTTAATGCTTTTTCCATCAAAATGCTTTCTACTCACCATTTTTTCCAATTTTTAAATAAATCCATCTGATTGAAAGTACTTCATGTGTGAAAATGAGCTCCACAGGGAAAATATCAATTGAACAACACATGAAGTGCTGTTCTACTCCTAAGCTGAGCCTAATTGTATACAGAAAATGTGCTGTACCAAAAATGACAGACAACTATTGTGGTTCAATTCTGATCAGTTTTAGAGTAATCTTTTGCAATTTCAATCAAAATTAGACATAGAAAGTTGTTTAAACAGCACTTTCTCTTGCCTTCTTGTTCTAATCCATGAGAAATCTGCATGTAGTACTTGTTTCTCAAGAAGATATCATCATAAACCAGCTGTGAATATACCAGAAGCAGCCCTCTGGATGCTGAAACAACATACTAAGTGAGAGTGGGGATTTGAATTCACTTAGACATTTTACAGTCATCTCCACTGTCCACCTGTCACTAGAAAGACTGAAGGGCTGATGCTTGATTCCAACTCCTCGAGACAAAAGAGGAGATCAAGAAAGCCCCAATATTAAACCATTCAGGATCTTTGAATGTGACATATGAATAGAGACAGCATAGCTGTGGCCATCCAGGAAAGGCAGCAAACCAATCAGAAAGTTATATTAACAGAGTAACAAGAAAAGAGTTTATTTTCTCTCACCTTTTTCTTCATTTTTACATTTTTGAAAATTGCATGAACTCTCCATGTTTTTGCAAACATTGCTCCAAATGCAGTTGTGTATCCCACTGTAAGAATCCATGTTCGGACCTAAAAATGTATATATATAAAAAAAGACAGAGTCATTTAGTTTTCAATACACAATGTGGATATCATAATTTCAACCAACTTGCTTCTTTCTCAAGACCTTGAGAAAAATGCGATTCAAAGAACTTAACAAAAATGTTGATACTTCAGAATTTCTTATTCATTGCTTGCTTGATTTTTTACTCCTCCCTTCATGCCCTATCCAACTAAAACAAATCCGGAAGCTCAATTAACCATCTCTTTCATAACCCCAAATCTCTTACAATATTCTGCATTTTATTCACTTTTATTGTGTTCTGTACAGATAGAAGAAAGAACTAGAGGAGGAACTCAAGAGACATCCATAAAAAGTACTCAGAGAGCTAATATTAACAGCACCATTTTCATCAGAAATGAACAGAGAAATGGAAATGTTATTCAGATGAAATAAGATAAAATTGCGCTATGTGAGGTATGCATCACCCAATGAAACCCCTGAGCATTCTGGAAAGATAAGAAAAACTGACTTTAAATTATCATAGAGGAGAAAGTGGCAAAACAGGAACATAGTCTTAGTGGGCAGGCCTTGGGGACAAGACCTGAATCAATGATAATACCTGCAAATGGGGCCTAAGAAAAAGGAGATGGTGAGCTTGCACAGAGCGATGGAGTAACAGGACCCTGAGCTGGCCACAGCTTTGACACAGACCTATCTAGATATTTTTCTCATAGTGAGCTCTCCAGAGAAAACCAGAAGATTTTAACACTAAGACAGAGAGGATGTATTTAGTGTAAAAATTAAAGTTGTTTTGTTTTTTGGGGGAGATTTTTTTGTTTGTTGTTTGTTTGTTATAATAAAAAAGCTTCAAATTGACCAAGAATGTCAGAACATAAGTTACAAAAGCTTTTTCTGAAATTCCCCACCTGCCCATAGCCTCTTGTACACAGGCCCCTTGCTTTCAGACTTGCTTTCAGCTACAACAGTGACTTTCAGAGTTGTAGTAAGTTCTGCACAGCCCTGCCCAATTCCTTGGAAGTTTCTCTTTTCAGTACCCTGCAGGTTTGGCTGTTTGAAAGCTTTTCTGCCCTGAACAGGCCCTCTTCTTCCACAAAGATGGACCACAGACTACAGAGGTAGAGACTGCAGGTAGAGGCACAGCATGGAGCCAATCGCTCAGAAATGGCAAGGGAGAGGAACAATCTCATCCTCTTTGAGACTCCACATGTCAAAAAGGGAGACCGCACAAAAATGAACAGAGAAGTGAAAGGAAAAGTACTGTGCCTTGCATGTTAAAAAATGAGGGAGAGACAATTGCTAAAGACAGGGAAGGGAAAACTATGAAAAGGGAAAGCCAGCCTTCTTTTGGCCATGTTGATCGTGCATCCTTGGCCAATGCTGTTTTGTGATACCAAAACAATCTGATTTAGAGAAACCAGGACATTCTGAGAAAGTATTTGGAAAATAATCTTTAGATGAACTAATGGCAGTGTTTTTCACTGGAAATCAGCCTAGTTTCACATTTAATTTCTGGAGAGTTTGGGGGGTTTAATTTTTAACTTCAGGATATGCATATCGATGAGAAACCACATGTTCTAGCAAGATGAAACACTTGGCATCTAAGTTATATGAGTATAGGAGGCATATGAGTTACAATCCAAATGCTTAATTTCTAAATACATGCTATCTAGTTTTTGTCTTTCCAAACTTTTTCAGAATTTCCATTTTGTATTCAAATAATGGGTTTTTTTTCTCCCAACATTTTCTGTGGAAAAGAAATTCTTACTTTTAGCAAGTATTAGTGATTGGACACCAAGGCAGGAAAAGAAAAAAAGATATGACAAAAAAAAGTTATGACTCATTCAAAAAATATTGATAAAGTAATGAGACATAAAATTACTGCAGTTCCTTAGAATCAGTCAATCAAACAATCAGACACATGTGGTTCATAATGGTGAATTAATGAGAGAAAAGTGGTTCTTCACCATGAGAGTACTGAGCCACAGGAACATGTTGCCCAAAGAAGTTGTGGATGCCCCATCTCTGGCAGTGTTCAAGGCCAGACTGGATGGGGCTTTGAGCAACCTCATCGAGTGTGTGGCATCCCTGCCCACAGCTGAGGGAGTGGAATGGACGCCCAAAAACAGCCTGAGAGGGCATATGCCCAAAATTGATAACACTGTACATCCCTCGGAGACACACACCTCAAGTGCACAAGTGTGAACTCAGGGCATGCTGTGTCTCCAGCATGGCCATTACCAGGCTGCAGAGATACACACAAAGGCAGGGAACCCACATCTCCTATGGGACAAGTGTGTATAGGGAAACCTGCAACCCCAAAAGAAAGTGTGTGCTGGTAACTCATACATCCCACGAGCAGATGGTGTCTGGTGTGTAGCTCATCATGTGTATTAATTAGAAAATGTTTGGATTATGTATAGAAGGCTGTTTAGATGTTTTTATTAACATCTTACTGGCATCTACTGTTGTGGTTTATCTGTTGCACTGCTGACACTGAGTCTGAATGTAGAGTTCACTGACTGCTGGTTAATCTTGCTATTAATAAAACCAGTAAACCAGCTGTGATTAGATTCAAACCACACAACTTTTGTCACTTTGTGACATTCTTGAATGTGATATCGAAAAAGAAATCCCTAACAAAAAACCAAACCAAACCAAACCAAAAATAGATTATAGGAATAGACATTTAGGTCAGCAAAGTATTGTTTTTAACTCAAATATTTTTCAAGTCTTTGCTCATTATCCGCTATCATACATCATGCTTTAGTAAAACCCCAGTTAGATCAACTCTGAGTGACTTAAAAAATATGTGTCATATCAACATGTTCATATTAGCCAGTTACATTTTTTTGTCACTTCACATCAATAACCATGCTTAGTATTCAATCTTTTTGCTGCTATTAATAAGTACTCAGCTCTTTTATGTACAGTTTAGTGATATATTTGGCAAACATGTGGTATTTTTGTGTCTTTAATAAGACTGTTTTGTTCTCACTGAAACAGTAATTGTCTTTCGGGAATAACAATAAATTCAATTATGCTCGTAATATGTTTCTAACCCAATATTAAGAAGAACATTATTTCTAGCATATTTGATTAATAAAGTTTTATGTATTCCTGTTCTGGATTGTGCATATTAGAATAACATAACTACTGTCCGTATTGGAAACATTCTAGATGAAACATACCAGGAAATTTTATCAAAATGAGATCACTGTTGCTAAGATGGAGATGGTAAGTTTCAGAAGAAAATAAATTTTTAATTTTGAAGAAAATTACCTCAAATTTGTCTGTTATAATTAATTAATGCAGCTGGCAAAATGAAAAATTCAGAGAACAGCAAAGGCCTCTGAAATTCATGTATCTGCTCATTTATATTATTAATGTGTTTATTATTATGTGTTTCAACAGAAGACGCTGAAGAAGAGCACCCTTTCCCCAGTACATGCCAAATGAGCAGGAGCATCTCCTTAGTAGATGAGAACTTGCATTCAAATACCTATTCCAAACTAGACACAAAACCTAAAAATGTTAATTTTTTTTCTTAAATGCTTAGGTCATTAAAAAATTCCTCATACCTTCAATGAATGTCAGGATATAATTTGAATTATCTGCTTCTATTTCTTGGTTCCTTCTCTTTTTTTTTATAAGATGTGTTGACTAACTGAATATCTCCTACAGATATTTTGTTCTCTCTAATTCAAAGACAAAGCAAAAGTATAAAAGGAAATTATATTATTTGGTATACAACAATCAAGTGTGCCTATACAGACAGTAATATGCATTCTCCTAGTTCTCTTTTCTTTATATTTACCACACTATTTTGGTTTAGGGTCTGTTTTTGAAAATACCATGTAGGAATTTCTGCTTTTTATAAATTACTTGATAGAAGCTCTTACATTACTTGTGATAACTAAAAAAATCTCAAAATCATTTCTCTGGTGAACGTAGTTGACAACCACCAAACACTGAAAGTGTCTCCATAAAGAAACAAACCTTTCTGAGTAATTTTCCAGACTTGGAACAGGTATGATGTTTATTTAAAACAAACAAAACCCTAACTTTGTCAAATATTTATGTTTAAACAAATATTGTAAGGTTTGGCCAAAGAGTCATTTACGAACAAGATGCTTCTTTTGTCTCGTAGGAGCACTACTTTTTAACTTCCTCTTGCAGTAAAAAACCCTCTATTTTAAACCTATCCATAAGGTTTTTCTCAAGCAAGACTATTCTTCCATCACATAATAAGCACTGATAGCTTAACAGTCTTAAGTAAAATTACTTCTATTTGAATCCTACTTCCTCTCAACCTTGAGCTTTAGCTGTCTAGCCTACATTGGCTGCTTTTGATATCATCACACAAATCTATCTGCACCTTTCCCATCCACTTGTTACGTGAATGCAGAAGAGGTTACTATTTCTGTATCTGTGTAACAGACATACAACGTTACCTGCTATTACCACCCATTATTAACAAGAGAAGCCAACTAATTGTGAACAATGAGTTAGTAAGGGGAAATGTGTACGTGGTGAAAGTACCAGAAACACTCTGAATAAAGAAGTAAAAGTCTCTGTTTATATATTCTAAGAATGAAGCTTACAAACAAACCCTCTATTTTAAGTACTGCTAAGTTTCAGAAAAACAATAATATTATTTGAATTTATTTTAAATTATTTATTTTCATACAATTAAAATTCTATATAAAATTACAAAACAAGCTTGTTTTGGAAAATGGACTGAATTAATGAAAGATTAAAAGTGTCATTTCTCAAGAAGTTCCATTATTTTCCTATATTTAACCACTGCTGCATACACATTCAGGAGACCACACAGTTATGAACTGACAAGGAATTGTCTGGGAAGATACCGAGTTCATGAGAACTGTAATAACAATTTCAAATGTAGCTGATCAAGGAAGTGATGCATTTTACTGCTTTGGTAGTTGAAAATAAAAGTATAACCACCTTCTGAACTGAATATACTATGCATTCTCTTTTTTCATATTGCATCTTTAAATTTGCTATGTTAATCCAATTTGCCAATATCAAGCAAAGAAAAAGAAGATGGGATTAAAGGATTAGAATGAAGAACAAAGAAAACTTCATGTGTTGTGTCAAAAGCTACAAACATCACTTCTGTAGGTGACATTTTTTTTAAAAATATCAATTATTTGAATGGGATAGTGAAACAGATTGGTTCTTTAAGAACTCCTTCTTCAGTTAGCAAAACATTCAAATTATGCTTCTGCAGAGGAATCACTCAGATTTAAGATTATTGAAATGTATTTTTTAGTATCAAGATGGTAAGTTTAATGCGTATATGTTTTAGGAGTTTTTTTGTTATTTTGGTGGGGAGGGGGTTGTTTGTTTTTTGTTGTTGTTGCTTTTTGTTTTGTTGTGTTTTTTTTTTCAATAGAAACTTGCAAATCTTTCTTCTGTAGGACCTGACACTCCAGACACTCTCCAGCTCAGGTTATGTGACTCAGACTGATTCATTTAGGGAATATCAATAATTAGCCAGTTCTACACACACACCAGGTGGAAGCTGCAGTGCCCACAGTGTTTGGCTGCAGCTGAACATTACTGATGAGCAGCTTGGTGGCATCTCAGTACTAGACTTAGGCACTTAGAAGAGACAAATGTGGGAATAAACCATGCTGTGGGTTTAGTCCTGGAGAGCACAATTATGTGTAAGAGGAAATTCTGTTGATTCCCATGGACTACTCACGAGTTGAAAATTAAGCACTTTCTATTTTTCTTGGCAAACTGGGGATGTAAAGGACAATTATGATGAACAAAAATGTGTCATCTCAACAAGTTTTCACTGGGTCGTGATCCTGCTTCTATTAAACATGGCAAAATTGGCAGTGTGAGCACAAGCAGACCCCAAAGAATGAGTTCATTCCTTTGAATTATACTTTTCTCATTTATATCAAACATTTTTGACAAGTTTTTACAACGTTTAACTCATTTTTTAGAACTTGTGTGGCACCAGCAGAGATTCCTGCAAAATGTAAGTTGCAATAAAGTTATAGAATTGAATCCTGCTGTTTTCACATAAATTAAATACAGAGGCTCATGGCATGCTGTGAGATCTCCTGTGGTGATTTCTTAATATACTTTAGATCATTTTTCAGAGTTAATCTACAGGCAGTGTAAAAGATGCTAGAGTTTCTCCTTTTTCTATAAGGAGGCTTTAAATCTGTCTGCTGCCCTACTGAAGGAGAGGCAAAACATTCTAAAAATATTATCTTGATATATCTCTGGAAAGGTTGTGGTGTATTTGTTTCTAGTTCAGCCTCTTAACTTTTGTTTCTACTATTTATTTTTTTTTTATCCCTGAGAAAATGTCATTTACTAAAACAGAAGCTCATCAGGCTTATGTTAAACTCAGTAACAGAATTGCCTTTGAATTAAACAGGAGTGAGATCAGTCTCAGGCTGAACAACAGTGAGGACAATTATGGAAGTGATTATTCAGAAAAGGGATTAAAATTAACAGCTAAACAATTAAGTAGGAAATAAACTGAAGAATACACACAAAATTAAAAAGGCTAGATGAAAAACACAAACAAAGGCTATGGTTTCCAGAGACAAAGAAATAGATTAGAGGTCTAAATCCTTCTGCAGCTCGGTAGAACTTGAGTATCTGTTTGTTTAGGGTTTTTTTTAATTCTTGACCAAAACTAAATGATTTGAGGAAAAGAATTAGGCAAATATAAAGCCTAAAGATGGGAGAAACCCCCCACCCCATAACCTGAGTCTTGCAAAATGCCTGAAGTGCATAAAGGACATGAATAAGGAGCACATCAACAATTACTATCCAAATATCAAGGCCAGATGCTATTTGGTAGCACTGGGTCTAGTCCAAATGGTTCTTGCCCATAGTACACTGAGAAAACCACAGCATCAAGTGGCACTGCCCAGATGTCTTCCTTTCAGTCAGTTGCCTCAAAAATGGTTAAACAGAGAAAATCTGAAGTGACAAGTGAAGACAAATAAATAGACAGGGCGTTCATACATCTTCTCCCTCTCCCTGCTTTACCATTAGAGGCAAGTCCCTTCTTCCAGAACTGGTCTCAGCCAGCTTTCATTGTTTTAGCAAATTGCCCACCATCCCCCTCACCCTGCTTCCATCCCTAGGAACCTATTCCATAACATTTTGCAATGGTCTTTTCCTGTCTGCTCCTCACTGCAGTCCCTCAGTTCCTGTTTTATGTCTTTTTCAGGATGTCTCTCCACTCTTACACCACCCTGCAATCCTCATTTTGCACAGGTTCAGGGTTTCACAAGAAAAGGTGCAATGCGGACCATGTGGAACTCCATCTTTCCTAGCTGTTCTGTCAGCATGGCAGATATAAGACTATGAAAAATCAGTAAAAAAGAACAAAACCTGCCTTTCACATGATTACAAGACACAGAGTCAAAAGTGTTCGTGATCCATAATTAAGAATATCTGGATATGTTTAAAGGTCACATTTTAAAGTACACCTTTGACAAGATAAGGTCTGTAACATCTACTGTTGCCATGAATGTATGTGTTCTCAAGCGGTTTGACTGAGAAAAACACAAATTCTGGATAATCACACACACACTGCAGTAGATAGCTGGACTTTGCCAGTGGTCTGACAAAGTGGTATCTTTATATGCTCTCCTTCTCTCTTTCTGTCATCCCACCCCAAGTGTTTGGTTCCTGCTTCTGTACAAAGTCTGTTTCCAAATGCCTGAATCATGACTGAGAGCAAATGATTGAAATCTGAGCACATCCGGGATGGATGAGGGCACCACTGAACACCAAAGATGTGCAAAAACCTTCATGCTCCCTGTTTTATTTATCCAAGTCAAAACACGGACTGGGCTCAGTGAGATCAGCAGGAATCACAGAACATCTGCCTGGCTTTGGCAACTCTTACAAACTATGATAATTAATGAGATAAACAAGATAAACCATGCTTAATTTTAGTGTCTGTGTAAACTGCAAGACTTAGATCCTCTTATCTTTTATGTAACACCTTTGCAGAACTCTGGAGTGTAAAGGAGATTGGAAGGCAATTTCTATCTATCTCCTAGAACAGCATGAATCCTATCCTGAATTATTCAAGGCAAATCATTTGCCCCTTCCCTATCATTGCAATCACCCAGTGCAGCACACTCTCTAGTTGGAAGTGCTGCTACACATCAGAACTACCAAGGCTGAGAAGCAGAGCTGTTTAGTCTACCACTACCTAACACACCAGACCTTTCTTTGTGGAGACTATGGGCATTTTACTGCAATGTGGAGTACTTAAAACAATCTTCATCCCCAAGCTAATGATTAGATTTACCTATTTGAGAAAGATACATAACAGAGAAGACTATAGTCCTCCTCAGGGCTGTAGTAGTCTTTCATCCCATAGCAGTTCTAACTTGCAAAGACATTACTTATCTTAAATGTAAAACATGAAATTCTCAGTGGAATATATTACAGAAGTCTAAATGTTATGATCATATCTAATATTCTCTCTATTTTAAGTATCTCTATTTAGTATGTCAGCTTAAACTCTATTCACAGGATATGTCACTGGCATTGCTAATTTTGAGTCTCTCTCTTCCACATAATGAATGCTTTCAATTTTATTTCCACTTGCTTGCATTTTTCCAGTTGGCATCACATCTCGTTTCACACCCTTATTTCTAATTTTCTTTTTTTTTGCTACGATACCATGGTAATTCTGAGATTAAAAACAAAGATAAATCATTCTCATTCTGTCTCTCTCATATTTGAAGTGCTTTGTACTTTAGCATACATATGCATTTAATGAAATACTGTATTGCTTTTCCTTGTTCTGTACAACCACTAAAGTTGCTATCAAGTAAGATATGATCTAATGATTCAATAATACACTGACCACTTTCTCAGAACTCAATGTTCTGGATCATTTTAATTCCATATAATTGGAGTTTTTAAATATCATACCTAATCTCTAATTCTGACATGGATCTAAATAATGCTACGTTTCCTATTACAAATTCTTACTGTAAGTGCACACAATTATTATGTATTTAAATATACTTGACTACTTTTCCATAGAAAATGGGCATACCAAGATAAAAAACCAGTGGAAATCAATTACCCACTCTAGCACAGAGTCAACACTACATAATTTCTAAGACTAATATAATACTCCTATCCAACAAAGTATTTGACTGTATGTTTAAAGTGCTTGCTGACTCTCCAATACATTTAACACTTGTTTCTATGTTTCAGCATAATGACTTATATACCATATCCTCCTACAACTGCCTTACAGGGTGGGAAATGGTGCTACAGTTTTTCAACTAAATCCTTTGAAGCTTTCAAGGGTTACTGGTGTAATTTTGGATCACGTTTCAGTGTCCTTGGAATATCACAGCATTAAGCATATGCCATACATAAATGTAGATTGTAAAAAAAAATGTAAAAAATACCAGGGGTTGCAAAGCATTTCACCCTCCAAACAGTGCTACGAAACTGTGCTATAGAGAAAACACACCCAAGAGAGTTGAATGTAATACCTAAAAATTGGAAACAATTTTTCCTGTATTTTTGAGTGTAGCATCATAGAATGGCCTGGGTTGTAAGATACATTAAAGATCACCTAGTTCCAATTCCCCTGCCATGGGGAGGGACACTTTATATTAAACACAGCAGCTTTTTATATCAAACACAGCAGCTTTAAGGACCTCCTATAACTGTTGCCAAGAACTGTCAGAAACTTAAACAGAGACCATATATAACGTATCTAATTAGGTACACTTGCTATTGTGTGTATACTGTTACTTGGGTGAAATCTAATTGCTATTGAAATACAGAAGACAAAGAGGGTGATTACTTGGCTTAGAGAGGGGATAACACTAATGACAGCTTTATAGCTTTGCATGTGCTTATAAAAGTTGAATCAAAATTTTTACTTCCCTACCAAAAAATATCTCCCTTCGTTGACATGGCTCTTCTCTCTGCCTGAGGTGCAGTTGTTACACCCACATGACTTGGCTCAATGGCTTTTTATGATCACGCTCCATTGCAGCTTGTTCTTTTAAAGTCTTACATAAAATGGGAATTCTAAACTGATCTCTCATATGGCTAGAATGGGTAATCAAAATCATGCATTTCCAGGGAGATGGATAATGAAGAGAGATTTGTACTAGTCTGATCCTATAAGCACCAGTGTCTGTCAGTAGTCCTTATGAAACCACTAAGCACATTGCCCATATGGAAATCTGGATGTTCATGACATGGAGCCAAATGTATGTGCTGTACCTGGCTCTTAGTGGATGTTTTGAGGAGAGAAGGAGAGAAGAGTTACTGAACAGAAAAGTGTGTTTTCTGAATTTCCCATCATTAATTCAAATTTTCTAGGTACAAGAAAACTGCATTGCCACAGTCAATGATAGCCATGTAAAGATGATATCTAAGAGAAGCATAAGCTATCCCATTTAAAAAATTATAACTGGAGGAACAAATTTTATAAGAATTGTTTTCATGATCAGGAAGTTAGAAAAAAAATTCCTGATTGGCAGCTTTTGAAGGGTTTGCTGCATTTATGAGTGTAGTACTAATTGCTGACAGAGCTGGGATTCATGAGGTATATCAGTAGCCATACACAGGAAAACACAATCAGAAATGCTTCTATACTGGACTGAATACCTGGAAAGCCAAGACTGGGAAGAAATCTCACAGAGTCTGCTCTGTAGAGATAGGATTTAACTATGTGAAAAAAAATACAATCCAAAAACTGTTTAAGGCATGGGAGAAGTGAACAGGATTATCCTTTTCAACTCTTTGAGGCACCTCTTTCTACTAGCTGTATAGAGAATTAATGTTCTAGCTGTAGAAAGACTGGATATTCTTTCTTTCTCCTTTCTTTTGCTGCTATAGTGTCTAAAATACAACTGTGTCCAGGCCCAACTAAGGAAAGTAAGACTTTCCACAGAAAATCCTGTACATTCACCTATACTGTATCTTCTAGCCCATCTTGACATCTATTAAAGAATCTACAGTGTTTTGAATGGTATAACTGAAATGGTATCACCTCTTTAATGGTTCTAGACAATATGAAGGGTTTCAGTTGACATATTGGGATGTAGCTGCATCAACTAGCTTAGGCATCCAACTTTCATGCTTTGAATTATCCTCTGTCTCCAGTCATGACATCAGAAATTCAAACTCCTAACAAAAAAAAAGGTGCTGTGAAATGCAATGCTCTATAGACTTGAAGAAGGGTCAAAACCATAGTGAAGACAACTCCTGAGTAAGTCTGATATTCTTAGGTAACACGTCTGAGCACAGTCTTAGAATTTTTTGAGAAGAAAACATTGTTTTAAATGCTCTTTGTACTGTTTCTGGAGGGAATATCCTAGTAGTGAAGTTCTTTCCCTTTTCCTTTCTTTGCAATGGCCTCTGTCAGTCAGGCTGCATACTACAGTAAGCAATTAAGACATTATAATTTTCTGGGTGTATGTATTTGATTCCAGAGTTGCTTGTTTTGATTTAACTAGAATATATTCCATATGGATCTAAGCTTATGGGAGTTTATAGTGTAGCCTGAAATAGTAGTAGGACACTTTGGAGATTCAGCCAAAAAGACTGACTAAAAAGATCTAGACAAGCAGCAGTCATGAAGTTTAAAACAACATGGAATGTATAAAGACAATATAGTAGCTTTTCAGATATTACCAGATGTCATGTTATGAACACAACCATTAGTAAATCATCTTCATATATACAATTTCAAAACAAGAAAGTACATCTACCCTTTCAGTCTGAGGTCAAATCCCAATGCACCTGAGGCTTTCAATACTAATACTAACAGTAACAATAATAACAATAACATCAACAATAATAAAGCTTTGTGCATGGTTCAGAATTTGGTCCCAGAAAATACCTCAGGAAAGAAGAAAGACGAGCAGTGGTTAAATGGAATAAGACACCAAAGTGCTCTACTTTTCTGTTTGCATTTCTCACAGAGCTTCCTGTAAGACTATCTTCAACAAGAATATAAGGAATTACTTACTGTGCAAAGTGTCTCAAATGTCTTTTCGGAGACAAAGGATCCATCAAGACCAAAAAGAAAAATAGATGCATAAGAAAGCATCCCTCCAAGGATAATAAGGTTGTTCATGTAGGGACTGGACATCTTTATTAGTCTATGGACGAAAGGTGATAGTGCATTAAGAGGAAAAGATTACTGCTGGACTATTAGAGCAATAAAGAAGAGCTTTTTGTAATCAGGCAAACAGATAACCCTTCTTATAGAACTCCATGAAATCGACAGGCATGCACAGTACTTGCTGTTTTATAAAATCTAGCATTGTCTAGAACTGATTTAGGTTTTTGAATGTTTAGTAAAAAGACCTCCTGTTTTACTGATGGATTAATTAGCAAGGGTTAATGTTATTAGCAGTCAAATTTCAGACAGGATAAAAGAACTTAAATACAGTATGCTTCACATATTACACAGTGATTTCAATTAAATATTTCTAGAATATCATCTCTCCAGTTTTAATATTTTCCTTACTTATATACATAGATACGTATATGTGACAGGTTAAACAAACATGGCATTTAAATATGAAAGCATTAGTAATAGAAGTAAAATGAGAGTCTTACTTCTGATTCCTGTTTTTGATGTTAAAGAATAAGAAAGCACTGGCCATTATCATTCCTAGGATGGTGAGAGCAGACAGGATGCTGTAGAGAGGCAGGGAGATTTTGCGCAGCTCCTCTTGTATAATTGTTTTGTCTTTTGGAGGCTCAAGCCCTAGAATTATGTGAAGAAACAAAGGCTAAAGCTCAACCAGGTGTACAGTTCCTCTAAAAAACTTTGCCTCACATAAATTCTATACCTTGATTTAGTACATTTACCGTCAGTGAACTACATCAGTAGTTGATGAAATCAGGGACTTTGACAGACATATGTTAGTCACACAGATTGACATGAAGGTTTGTATTTCTGGAGCAGGTGAATATCCTCTTTGGAAGAAAAAACACAACAAAACCCTGATGCAGAACCCCACACATGCTAACTAGCATCATTTTAAAGTGTAAATAAACACTAAAATGCATACTATGAACTGTAAATTTTACCATGAGGTTATTGCTTTTCTGAAATAAGTGACAGAGCAATGAGTAGAAAACAGAAAGCATCTCTTCTGTGCATACTATCATTACCAGAGCAAATTCAAAGGGCCTGTCTGGAGATCAGGCTTGGTGTAGCATTACTGGGACAGGGACTGATAGCCCTGGGTGCTGCACTGGGGTCTCGGGCTGCGGGCAAGGTGGGGAAAGCCCCTGGAAAGAAGGACTGTTGGTGCCCTTAGCATTCTACAGAATGCAACAATATGGAAAAGTGGATAGCAAAAGTTTTACAGGGACAGGTCCACTTTGCAAATCCCTGCAGATGTGGACTTGAATGCCTGAACTTAAAAACCATATTTAAAGCCATGTTCTTGACCGACAGTCAGTTCCCACTAGTTAAAGACTTCTCATTTTAATGACAGGAATCACTTTCTGACAACTTCAGTAAAGCTCTGCATCCTCCACTTTCCACAGCCCACTTTGCCTGCTTACTAATTTTTAACTTGGTGTAGGGGTTTTGAAAAAGGCCCTTTGCATCACTGTCTTCTTTCAGAAATGGATTTGTGTGCTCTACACTGCCTGAGCCTGTCCTTTGGCATCAGCTCTGTGGGGCTGCCAGGGTGACTGTGTGGGGCCAAGCAGCTCCACTTCAGAGCACGGCTGCAGAAGCAAGAGCTCTGCAGACCCACAGATCACAGAACTCTAAGTCACTGACCAGCAGTTGCCATAGCTAATATAGCCCACTCTTCGGCTTTGCACCTAAAAGAATATTGAAGGATTTATACAGTAAAACAGCTTTACCCATACCAGTTACATTGAAATAATTCAGACCATGGAAACTTGCTATCCTGTTGTCTTTATGTCCAAGATTTCAGAAAAAACATTTCCTTTAGGTGATTACAATAAAGTGGCAGTGAAGGAACCATTTACTGTTTTGATGTTGGAGAAAAATACCTGAGATTTTCATCTTTTCTTTTTTCCTCCACAGAGCATGCATTTACAGTCCATGGCAATTCACAAAACTAGACAAGCAACAAGCAAAAAATACAATAAAGCACATACCTGACTTAAAAGACCTAACACTAAAGAATAAACCCCGTTCCTGCTGTATCTAAACCATAGAGAGTATACTAATGGTTTCTATTTATTAAATATAAACAAACAGTGAGTCTACAGAATGTATTTTCTTTTTTGTGCACTGGCCTTAATCCTGTTGCTTCCTGTTGCTGTGAAATCTTATACAGTGGTTTAAACAGGACCATAATTACTACTGTCTATTTCAAATACTTAAAGTCACTAGGGTTTTTATACTGCCTGGAAGATGTCACAACATCTGAATATACAGCATTGAATATGTAACTGTCTCAATGAAAAGTTAAGATGGGTAAAAGAAGATTCACTGTGAGTCACATCATGCATCTTAATACAAGCATAGGTTATGGGTGGGAAGAACACCTTCAGATGTGGTCAGAACAAGACTTAGCAGTCTCGTCCTGAAAAAAGTCTGTACAGAGTTTTTTTCCAATCATATACTGTCCATAAAGGCAAGGAGTTATTAACAAAGCCTGCCTCCTGTTAATTGACCTTGGGAGTGATGCTGGACTGAATACTCTCTCTGGCCCTGTTTCACATGGGCCATGTTAAAGTTAGCCTTCATATTTTGAAACCTTATAGTCTAACTATCTAACAGACACCTCCCAGAAAAAAACAACCACCTCCTTCTTGTGTTTGCAAACATAGCACGTGAGAGCATCCCTCAGGTGAGATGAACTGGGGGAGTGGGAAATGGGGGTTAAATTAGAATATTATTCATTGGTGGAGATTAAATATTTGCTTGTTGAAATATCAAAGACATTTGTTTGTGTACACATAGAAACTTGAATTTGCCCTGTCACTGGAATAAAAACCAAGTATATAATATCCAAATCTTGCAATTTTTTTTTCTAAAATTCTCCTATTTTTTTAAAAGTATAACTCAGTTCCCTTTCTCTTTATACAGTGCCATAGCTTTTAGATGTTAAAAATTGTAAAACCGTTCTCTAAGAGCACACAGTCTCACAAACTACATACAGCTACCCATGTCACTCGTGTACCTCTTTCCAGTTTTCTCTCCTACCTTGGAATCTGATGCTGTTGTTGATTATTTCCAACTCATCAGCCACAGCATTGTATTCTCCCACCTTTACTTCCTCTCGCTCTGCAGAGAAACAAACAAGAGTGATTGTTTATGGCAGTTCACATGTTCTCAATTATTTAACTGATTTTGTCTTCTTTTTGACAGTATGTCAAAAGGAAAAGAAATATGAGAGAATAGGGCATGAATTATTAAATCAGAATGCCAGACAGCTAACATCATTAAAAGAAATATTCCTGATTCTTGAAAGAAATGCAAAGTATTTTTAAGAACTCATTTACATAATCAGGAAACTCTTATTGGGTACAGACATCTCCAGCTTAAAGATCACACAGTTTCTTACCAGCTCATACTATGCAAGACATTTTTGCTGGGAGAACAGACATGGCTAAATCACCCATTCCCTCCCATTTAAACAACTAGGACATCTTGCTTAGTGAAGTATTTCCCAGGAGATTCATAGCAGCAGGCTCCAGCCAGTATGGAGTAGACTGGCTAGTTAGCAAATACGCTGGGAGTCAAGTCTCTTACTCTGACTGAGAATTAGCAACTCATTAGTACCCTGACTGCAAAACTTACTATGCTATTTAATTAAAGCCAATATGCACTTGAGATAAAATTTTGCAGTCAGTCTCCTCTGCTGTTTTGGGACTATCGTCACGCATATGGCCTTCTTGCACTTAGACAAGTAGAGTATGCAGATAGAGGAATGTAATTTGTTTTTCTCCTACCTTGGCCACAAAGCTGTAACTCTGGCATGCATTTGTCCCACACTTCTGATAACATCTGACATGAATGAATTTCTGCTGTTTCTCGTGGGTTTTTAGTATGGCTTAGATGTGGAGGAACTTACTAAATTATCTCTTTTACACTAAAACATTTACACTTTGAACAGACTTATAAATCACAAGCACATTGCCTAAAGTTTTCTTTGATGAGCTAGCTCAACAGAAACAAACATTTCCTTTCAGGCCTCTATGTTTGGGCATGCACAAACCAATTTACATTTAAATTCTGAGCTCATGACCCTATTTGTGACACCGATCTGGGGAGCTGCTGTTCTTGAACTAGATGCCAAATTTGAAAAGACTGTATTTTACCCAACAGCTCCACATTAACCTTTTCTCCTTTCTCACTCAAAGTGATTTTGCCTCTTCAGCTCTGCTGAATGGAGCAGCCAGCTCCATTTTAGTAAAATCTTCGGCCTGACTAATACTGATCTGAGAGCTCACAGGAGGGAAAAGTTTTCCTTACATATACCACAATTTTTATTGTTAAAATTGTCCACACAGAACTGTAGACTGTAGAGCTGCAAATCTGGCAGAGAGACCTAGGCATTAGCTACACCCACATCAAAAGTTGGAGCTTGCAGTTCTGAAGACTAATTTTCCTTTCACATGAGCATGATCCACTTGGAATAAATGCACAATTCCCTGGTCTCCAGCAGCAGTCTCACAAAGCCCGTCCACATAGCATCACATACTCTTAGAAGTGAATATAAGTTTATCATTTCTGTCACCAATGGAAAACTGTCTGTGAAACAGATCCATGAATAAATTCCTGACAGTCTTAAACAATAAAATATTCCCAGTAGTCATTTAAAAGCTAAATGGTTAATGCTAAAACCAGAAATGATTCACTTTCATTTCTATTTGTATCATGACAGCTTTTACCTGTAGATCTAAGACATCAAAACACAACCTAAAGAGAAGAGAGACAAACATTGGAATGTATATTGATATACAGTGTGCATATTAGATGCTAGATAGTCCACAGCATCTACTGATACTAAACAGGGAAGACATGCACCGTGGTGTTGGTTCTAGCCACAACTTTACAGCCTGAAAGCTCTGATGAACATAGAAAAGAGTAATTGCTTCACAACCCTTTCTGTATGGAGAGTTTACTGGGAGATTAGATGTGAGAAGCACCCAGCAGGTGGAGAAGCATACACAAAAGGCAGTGTAAATCTGTAGTCTGATTAAAGCACTGAAAATAAGAAAGCTTTTTTGTGATTACTTCATGTTACATACAATATCATTCCTTTCAACATTTATAGATTCTTACATGGCTTCCTTCACAGCTGAAGTAAAACTGAGAATGTGCCTGATGAGACAGACTACAACTAGCTACCCTGGGTACCAAGAACTAGCCCTTGCAGGAATGGAGTTTGGCAGCTGGAGAAACAAACTTCCATGCAAGCCTGAAGAGCAAGACTATGGACAGAAAACCCAATATTAGTACCAGGGAATCATATTATGAATGCCTTGTCCCTTACAAATGGGAAAAGACAGTTCATAGGGCACATGCTAAGCTTTACTGAAGTCAAGAAAAGCCATAAAGATATTTGATATCTTAAAAAACTGTGGCAATTAGTCTACAAGGGAAATAAGCCACATTTTTATTGAGAGGAAGGGTACACTATCCATTTCATAGTGTGATTAGAGGCAGGGAGAGACCAAAAGGGTTTTTGTTCTCCCAGCAAGGAGTACAACTACAGCTGTGGGTTTTTCAGATCTCCAAGCCCAAAAGCTGATCAGTGAGAAGTCACCTCCAAATATTAAATAAAGGAAGCAAGGAGGCAGCACTATGACTGCTGTCTTACACAGATCAATATAGCTAAGGATGGGGTTGCAGGCTCTACATTTCTATATGTCATTCTCTCCAGTTTCCTTTGGAAATTCTGAATTATTAAAGTTGCTATCCTGTTGGTATAATGTAGTTCATATCTGTCAAGACCGCTGTGTGTTCAACAACGAAAGGACGGGAGGAAGTACAACTTCTCCAAAGAAACACACCAACAAAGTGCTTTGCACAATATTCAGAATATGATGCTGGCTTCTTTATGTAGTGCTTCTATTATTTTTAAGGAGAACTTTCCACCCTCATGATAGAGAGATTGTATTGAAATCCCTCAGCTCATGTTAAAATGCATAAGAAAAACATGAGGGAAAATACACTGGGTTTGTGAGATAATGTTTGTCGATACCATGACAGGAGCAGTGAAATTTCAGAACTTGAATCTGCAGCTGTTTTTTCACACAGGAACAAAACAGTATGAAAACTAACCAATGCAGAGAAAACTGGCCCAGAATGATGTGACTGAAATTTATGCCTATGTCACAGCATTATAAACAACTAATGCTTGTTTTCAATTACTTGTCTCAGAATAGGTTACTTACATGGCCAAGATGAAAGCCTGTCAACAAAGAACCGAGCTACTCTAAAAAGTATATGAAAATGTTTTATTTTACATATTTTATTACAAAATTTTATAGCCCACTTGAAGCAATTCCAGACAAATTGACACACTACCACTTAATTAATTGTCTCACATTTCACAAAGGTAATACCGAAGATTTTCAATGGCATATCAGGTAGTTACATGTTCTTGCAAAAAAAACCATCCTGCAACAGATATTAGCTGAGTAAAACAAACTTACCAAAATGCACAGCAGTATTATGATTGCCAGTATGACTATTATCCACTTACACTGAGAATTTCCATATCTGACCATGCTTAACTTCAGTTCCTTTCACTATAATTTCCATTTCCAGCACATTTTTGTAAGTATCTTATTCATACCTCATGAAGATAGTTTCTAATGAGAGATGTTTAAGGATGAGAGAAAGCACTTGCAATGCATAAGAGATGGGACAGATGGATTTCCTTAATTTGCCTCTATGTAGACAATACTTGCTAGCTTCTAATGATACTAAGACTTTGTCACGTCTAAAGTCTCTCAATTATGCCAGTACATCTGCAATTGGACATATAACCCTAGTGGTGATGTAGTTAAGACAACACAAAAATGTTTAGACCAGTAAATATACTGGTGCAGTATAAGTAATGCTTATAATAGTAAGGGCACTCTGAAATAACACAGTATCCTACCAAATTTAGAAAATATGTATATTGATGAATGTGAATACACTCATGAACTCCTACATGTCTCGTTGGTTTTACCAATGTAAAATGTAAAAACTATGTCTATGCCACCACAACAAAGCCAAATTTACATGTCTGCTCTACACTGCAGTGCCCAAACCACATGACTGCAAATGAAAATTAAGGACTTCAAAGCTCCAAATAGCTTACCACAGTTTGACCCAACTAACAACACTTTTTAATATCACTGTAGCTCTTCATAAACTTATCATTTCACATAACCTACAAAGAGAAACAGTGCAAGTAATTTAATTTTCCAGAAAATGAAAAGTAAATTTTTAACTAAATTTAATAAACTTACCATGGACTATTCTCCAGATAACTGAGGATCACAAAGGTTTCTCATCTAAAAGACACAGGCTATTCTCATTTTAGAAACATAAATAACATTACATATAGCTGAAAGCATACAAAATACCTTGGTCTTTGTTCTGAAAAAACGTCCCTGCATAAGGTGCTGCCTCCATGATTCTTTCTTCTTGAAAACCTTTTTTCAAAAAGTTTTTATATAGCTCCTTCTACTTCTCCACTCCCTTTAAACCTTCCTCTGACATCAGTTTAACAATCCCTTCTCCCTTGAGTTTTTGTCAACTGCCCTCTTGCTTAACCATCCTAATTCAGTGGGAGTGATTAGATGCTTAGCATATTAGAAAATCTTGCTGCATATTCAGCTCTTAACAACTTATCTCAGGAACCAATATTATTAAACCTTATCTTACAACAGAATCTTTTTCTTCCCTGTGCATTGTTCCTCATCCATGCATCACAGCTCAACAGGACTGCTGGCAGCTATGGGGAATATTCACCCATCACATCTCAGAAGAGTTTTAGAAAATGCCAGCAGGTAAAACTAAGCATGGCCCATACAAACCTGAAATGCTTAAAGATCCTTAGTAAGAGAATGACTCTGAAATTTGGAAAGATTTTAATCTCAAATTTCAAATCAATCTCCTCGACATGAATCAGAAATTATGCCACTGCACAACTGCTCACACTTTCAAAGACAGATCTAGCCTATCTGGAAGCTCACTATTCACAAGCTACTGGCAAGTCATTGATAGGTTCAGTTCAGAGACAGGGTGAAGAGCGCTCAGAAACGTTGTATTATGGTGTCCTGAGGCTTGCCTTTCTCCAGTTTAGCTTCTGCTCACGTTCCCTTTTAGTGAGTGATTGCTTTTCTTTAACACTTTACACTGTCAGTCACCTAGCAATCATTTGTCACTAACAGGTCTTAAGTCTTCTTTCTCATTCCCTCTATTGCCTGCTGTGAAGGCTCCTGAAGAGTTCATGTGCTGCACTGAGTGACAGCAATCCCATAACCAAGAGTGTTCAGAAAGCAAGTCACGGGAGAGACAGTGGGCCAAACACAAGCAGTGAAAATCCTAAGCTGGAGTCTGCAAACTGATGCCAAGTCTGAGAACACTTCCCATATTTCAGTAAAGCCTGTGCAAATTGCCTGCAAAGTCTCTTCTAACCTGCCCTGCCTGTCTCACTCATTTTGAAAGTTGTTTCACAAAATAACTATCACAAAAGCTGGAAATGCTGTTTCAAATACCTTTACAGTGCTGAATGAAATGAAATGTCATGAAACCTAATTTCCTTCAGAATAAATACAGAAACATTTCATGTTGTGGATCATGTAGAAAGTTTTAGCAAATTAATGTAATCTTAACTTTCATAATATATCCTTGTCAGACAGGACTGAGAAGCTTTTCAGATAAATCCTTATCATATCTCAGCAATAACCAACACAAGTCGAAAGTTTCCAATTAAAAAAAAATAAATCACAATAGAAGATTATGAATAATGAATGAATAAAGCCTTTTTCATGAATTTCATCCACTTGCAGGCAACCATTTCATTGTATAAAGACAGAAATGCTGAGATTAAGAATCAGAGTTCAAATGCAGAAGAAAATGTCGGGTCAGATAAAAAATTATTCTTCAGCAGAAGCTGCCAGAAAAGAATCAAGGAAGAAAAATATGTTGCCTTTGCAAGGATTTGAATTACCACAGTTTTTACCCTTATAATTAGAGTTTAAAATTGGTTTTGCCCTAGGAAATACTACCTTCATCTTTAACTCCTTCCTATTTTCTTCATTTGAAGTTATTGTCTAGTGTTTTATTTATGCAATCTTGGATTCTACTGTTTCAGAAACATACAAACACAGCATCAGGAAATCTTGAGTTGTGCAAGCAGTATATATAGCAAGTGATAATTACTCCTCATAGCCAGTTCTCTGGCTATGAATCTTTCATTCATCCATAAAACAAAACAGACAGAAAGGTCAAACCAGAGGAAGGCCAAACAGGATACCCTCTGAGTCAGGATAAAAGCTAAGCAGTCTTAACCCTGGGCTTATTTCACTACATTAGTAATGGTATTTAGCTAACCAGATACAGCAAGCAAGTAGCCTGAACTCATAAAAAGCCTAGTAATTTTGGAGCCCAAATAAATTTTTCTATAAAATTTCAAGAATCTGCATTTTTAAGAGCATATAAAATTATTTTTACTGATTCTTTTTAAGTTTTGTTTTCACCTTCCTGATTATACTCCTGTCTCCTGTTTTGTTTGTTAGACTTACTTCTAGATTTGTATACAAATTTAGTAATATAGTTCATGTGGCGTTAATACCTAAATATCTTAGCTATTTATATATTATGTACCAAAGAGCTATATAATGAAATAAAAAATGAAGACTTTGAATTTAAAACAATTATTTTCTAGAATGCACCATCATTATAGCTTTCATTCAGAAAACTGAGAAATCCCTGAGATTAGCTCAGTTGGTTAAAACTGGGTGCTAATAACAGCAAAGTAATGGGTTCGACCCTCTGTATGGGCCATTCACTTAGGAGTTGGACTCAATGATCCTTCTGGCTCCCTTCCAACTTGGAATATTCCGTGATTCTGTATAAACAAATATACAGTAATGAAGGCAGATCATCCATGAGGCATAACAATTGTTGTGATGAAGCAAGTGTACAGAGCTTACATTAATTCTTCTGAAGTTCCTGTGTCTTAGGATGCTTAATAAAATCTTTGACAGTTTGAAATGAGGCTGTATATGAGATCACATATTTTTTGTTTTAATAATTCTAGCTTAAAATCTTGACTGATACCAAACTGTATAACCACTGAAACATATGTCAGTAATTTGGATCAATTCTAACACTATTAAGTAAGTTAACAGACAAAAATATATATTCCAATGGTTATGGTATGATTATATTTTAGGATACATGCATGTGCAATAACTGCAGCATCTCAGTCCAGCCAAGGGTTCTTCTATTCTATTTATGATTTACCTTTTCAGAGAATGCAAATCTTCATTCTGAGAGTTTATTTGCCAAATTGTGCTTCTCAATACTAATATTCATCTGAACGTAGCACAGTAAAAAAAAATTGATATTTATTTCACTTATCACTTGAAATCTCCTCTTCTAGCAGAGGCCAAACCCAGAGTGCTTTTGACTCCGAATTTACAGTGGAAAATATCATTGTACATGTAAAACTACAGGCAGCCATCATGAGAAGACATTTTCTCAATTATTAAGTAGTAATTTATTACTTGTTATATGCCTTTAAGTACCTCATGCACTCCACTCACATACATTGGCCCATTCTCTACCGCAGGTGTGCTAGGGAATCAGCCTGTGCAGACACACAAGCTTGGGCTGACTTCCCGGGAGAACTCCCAAGTGCTTCCTGGGTTGGAAAGGCCATCCAGCCACTGACAGGTTTGGACACGGATGCCACCAATCTGCCGAGAAGTCCCCCTGGCAGCAGCCCAGGGCCCAGCAGCAGCTCCATCTGTCAGGGTCTCTCTGGAAGAGGGACAGTTGAAGACAGGACCACGCAGGGGGCGGAGGTGCCAGTGAGGGAGGCCGTGGCCATGTTCTGTTGCCTCTTGAGCTCGATTTCAAAGTGTGAAACATCAGACACCGTGAGGCACAATTCAAGATATACCATGATAGTGAACTCATTCAAAGATAAGGGACAGCAAACCACAGATGCCAGCATATCCATTTTGACAATCTATGATGCTTCCAAAAAACCCCAAGATCACAGAGCAGAAGTGTATCCAGATATTTTATTCAATGGAAATAAATGCAATTATTGTCTCCCTGGTGTCCTGGAAACCCAGTATGAGTAGGCACAGGGTGCATTATCAGGACAGTTTGGCAAAAGAAAGATTTGAATCATTATCAAATTACCAGATTTTTTTTTTTTTTTTTAGTTAACTCAAAAGTTACTCATGGACTCCAGTCAAATTCACCAAGTAGTGCCATTTAGGGAAGAAAAAACTGTGAATAGCACTACTGTCCGTCCTTTCTGACTCACCAGGGTAAAGAGCATATGCAGCTGAAAAATGCAAGACATCCAAAACAGTGGCCTAATCCCAGTTTCCACCTGCTAGCTCAGCATTTAAGCTTTCCATACAAACATGACAGACAGAAGATGTGACAGGGAATATTCTGACAGCAGAGACAGGGTCCCTAGGGACCTGGATGACCCTGACTCCAGCCCAGCTGCATATTCTGGTTGACTCAGACAGAAGATCAAGGTGACCTTTTCCTCCTCTGATATGTTTAATATTCTAGAATTTAATTTTATTTTTTTGTGCATGCAAAAAAAAAAATGTTTCACTACACTTACCCAAAGACATTACTTTTGTAACTGAAATTTTAAATTCAGTTCAATGTAGAATATCAATTGTTCTTTCGCAGTAGACAAAACAAATTAAAAAACCCACATCAGATATTTGCATGGTTACCTCTTCCCAGAGAAGCTTTTCTTGTCAGTGTGGTGATGCACAGCACAACAACTGACAGTAGCCCTGGTCTGTGGGCAGCTTCAGGTGACCTGCCTGCCTCTGCCACAGTGTGTTCTGTGGCTTCTCAGATGTACAGAATGGGCTGCATGATGCAGTTCTCCGTTTGAGGGCTCAATGGCCCTTCCTAATTCATATGATAACCAAACTCAAGTGTATAACATGACAGAAATAAAAATGTCTCTCCATCTCAGAAGATGTGTGCTTGACCAGTGGATCATGCCAGCAATCGTGCCTCCCAACAAGATTGTTTTCCCTCCCCTTAGCAAGGCATGCCTGCTTTCTGGTGATCTCATACCACTCAGGGACAAAGAGAAGGCTCTATTATCGCACATTTGGATGCATATCTATGATTTTATGATTAGGGCCTTCCCTCACCTTCTGTCAGGGCTGTGTTTTCCCTCCACTGGGAGGGGAAGGTTCAGCACACTGCTGAGCAGCCTCTGAGTGGGCTGTGCCTGCTCTGCTCCAGCTGAGAGGTCCAGAAACAAAATGCTCTGACTTCTTCCATATGTACAGCACCCTTAAACTTTTTCAGAGCAAAGAGGGCATTATTTAAAGGTTGGAGTTTCACAGTTACCATGCCTGAGACGGGAGGAGAGCAGCAGCTGCTGTGCATATTATGTGATAAATCTGAACTACTCGTTATGTCCTTGAATAACCACTCTTGCCATTACACCAGGTGGCCTGTGAAAACACTGTAGCACATGAAGAGCTTTGAATATCTTCATTATTCAGGGTCAAACCCAAAGACAGAATTCCTACTGCCTTCATCCGAAGATACTAAATAAGGGATTTGAGGCAGGGTTGAGCACATTCATACAAAGCGGCAAACTCTATGCTCTTTTCTCTCCTGTGATTTGTACAGCAACTGCCAAGGTTTTTTCCTGTGCAAAAAATCCAGGTTTGAATCACCCTGGCTGGTTTATTCCAGATACTTTATTCAGCAAGAGTAGGGAAATAATTCAGGAAAAAATTTAGAGCCACAGAAAGCCCACTTGGGTAATACCGGGCAACTGCAAGCAAACCCTCACTGAGATGTAGGGAAGAATACAAAGGCACCCAAGCAGTGATGCTCCCCTAGATGACTCTGTTTCCACTGCTGAGATGAACGAGAGAGCTGTCACTCGAAAAGCAATAGAAAGCCTGAGACTCTGAGACTTCCCACCTCTAGCTTTCCCCTGACAATCAGCTCCCTATGCAGAAGTCACATGGGATCACAGATGGGATTTCCCTGTCCCCGGGGAGATACGCTCCACTCCCATCAGGGACAGGGTTGTCACTGCTACCTTTAGGGACCGCACACGAGGGAGCGAGAAACCAAGAAATGTTACACAACGCTGGGATGCCCATCTAACTCAAGAATTGCATGATTCATAGAGTGAGAAAAGTGTGTGCTATTTTGAGTGTTTTTCGAATCACAGAAAGGACCTTAAATATCATGCAGTTCCGAGTCCCCTGCCATGGGCAGGGATGCATTTCAGAAGCAGCAGTGGTTGCTCAAAGCCTGAGGCACTGGCTAAGGGATGCAGCTGGTGAGGCTGTGCAGACCCACGCCCTCAGGCTCTGAAGATGTGAAAGCTCAGCAGTTAGAAACATGTCCATGCTCTACTCAGTTCTCACAGGCATTAAGGGACAGAACCAGGAGACAGATCCCCTCACAAGAGATGCTGTCTGCAAAAGAAGTGGTGGATTTTCAAACCTCAGCATGTGAAATGTTTTGTGTACCAGCCCAGCCCAGAAAACTCCTACAATGATATTTCTCACCTTAAGAATTTCCATTTGATGCCTTTTTTATTTCTTTTAATGTAAGTGTATGCGAATTGTATGTTAGGATAAGACCAATGCAGTTTTGAAACATAAGATGATAGTAACAGTCAATTCAGAATTTATCCCACCCTGATACACAATTTCCATGTAGATAGAATTATTTGGCTTCCTTCAGGTACTACCCGTACATTTTAGTAGGATGCATTCTAGTCCTGAATTTCAAAATTTATCAACAGTACTACTTTATTTTTCCTTTTAAAATCTAATGGTGTTAAACTTACTGGAGAAAAAAAAATCTTTGCAAAAGAAAGCTCATTCAGAAAACTATTTTGGTTAATTTTTTTTTGGGGTATTCAAGAAAAGAAACACACTCCAACTGAAACTCGTTAAAGGTCAAAGTTACAGAGAAATAACTCCATTTTCCTACTCCTTCAGTAAACCTCCACTTGCACTAACTTGTCTTGAGTAATCTCTTTGTACTAATCCACTGGAAAACACAGAAAGGAGCAAAAAGGTCCAACAGTGATATCCTATTAGTACTAATTAGGAACAATGTGTTTTGCTAAGAGCAAAAGAAGTGGTGTAGAGGACTGATTAAAATAGAAAGAATAGTTTTGAAGTAAAAGTCACTGATTACTTTGAATTTTTCATAATATATGGTATATGTCATTGTGCTGTTTCATTTTAAATTCTAATTTATTTTTCTTTTTATTTCTTCATCTGAAATAGCTACAGGAAACAGAGTAGCACTAAGAGAAAAACCTCCCATGGAAAGCTACAGCCATTAAATTATAATTACTCTAAATAATAAAGGATTTAATAATTAATATAGAGCAGTTATATAATACACCTGACAGACAGCTCTGGAATAAAGTTGCCAGGCACAGCACAGCCAGAGCACACAAGCATTTATGCATAAGCATAGCATTGATTTTGTGCACAACATTAAGGGCATTCCTCTAAGAGTTTCCAGAATTAAAATTGATATTTTAGGTACTGAAAGAAAATGATTTGACAAAACACTCATAGTTTGAAAAAACCTATTCTGCCCAGAAAATTGATAGCATACAGCAATGGTGATTTCTAATTTGAACATTATCTTGTTTGAAGAGGACAGGATTTATGCCTGTAGGAATGAATTATAAAGCAAAAATCCTTGAAAAGCTTAAAGGCACCCAAGAAAACTAGAAAAGCAGACATACATATTTTTTCTCATGTATAACTGTTACAGTTTGGGAGTGAAAAATGGTAGAAAGTTTTACAATGGTTTGGGCATAAAAGACTAGATTCAATAACCTCTGTAAGAGGCACAAAACTCTGGAAAACCACAACTGTACAAAACTGGTGTCAACAGCTTCAATTACAACTGGGATCAAAACTTGAAAAATTCTAGCACTTCAGACGGGAGGGATATTTGCCCAACTGTTCTAACATAATGCTTTGCCTTTGGCCTGAGACAACGTTAAAATTGTAGATGCACAATAAGTAAAGAAAGCTGAGGCTTGTTTGGACTATGAGAGTAAGAGGGATTTTGGAAGAAGGGTAAGCTAAAAACAGTTTGAAAATACTTTAAAAAGTTTTGCCCTGAGACTGCTAGCAAAATATTAATACAAGCTACCTACAACAGTCAATTGTACCATAAGCTTTATTTCTGACAAGTCTGAAAGACAAAATCACAGTGATTAAACTGTGAGAAGGGGTTTTAAAAGTTAGCTGAAGTAAGTAAGCACATATCGCAGTGTATAAGTATCTGAGTAACTCTTACCAATTCCTTGCTAGTTAAAGCATTCAATTAAAATTTAAGTCAGAGAATGTTTCTATAAGAAAAAAAGAAAAAAAAGATTGAATTGAGCAGAATGATAATCTATATCACATGTTTTATACAGTTGGCAGAGTTATGAAAAGCAAGTACTTTACATACTTGATCATAAATCTTTAACTATCCAAATTTTAATAATCTCAGTACAAAGCTATATTAGAAAAATACTACTTAAACTTGGGTGGAGTTTTTGTCTCTTCACCATCTATTACACAATTCGTTCTTCTTGCAATAACATGTGTGGATTAGTGGGAACTAGCAATGCAAGCAAGTGTTCTTACAGCTTTTCAGTAAAAGATATTAAAAAGTTGTCTTGTTTTCCCGTGTTTTGCCTAGTTACAGAAAAATCTAGCACAAACGCCTTGTTTCTAGATTTAAGTAACTTTGATTTAAACAAGAAAAATGGGATGTAAGACAATAAAGGTCAAAACTCATGAGCATGCAACAACCAGAATATGACACATAATATAAAGAAGCAGTCCCACTTCTTGTGTGAGACCAGTGTCTGGGGCTTCATTTGCATATTTTGAATCTAGGGCCCCAAATTCCAGTTACAGTCCTTTCCTTATTCCTAATGCCTTCTTCACCCCAAGGGTCTTACCATATGACTTTCTTGGAGGAACTGGGAAGTCCTGGTCTTGTTTCTGGTAGGATCAGTACCAGGAAAGTGAAGAGACAACAAAGCAGCCAGGATTTATGGCACACGTGGGATGCCCCTTGCTAAGGTTTGCCTGTGCCAAAAACCCACCCTGCTTAAATCACTTTTTCACTCAACTAGTCTATGTTACTCCTCATTGCATCACTAGCATGAGTAAACATGGGGGAAGGCACAGCTGCTGAACAGAACCGTGCTCGTGTTGCATCTTCCGCTGCTCTGGCCTTGCTGCAAGAGGAGTCACTGGCTCCTTTTCAATCACACCATTGATGGGAGAGTGCTGCTCTTTGGCAGCACCAACAGAACTGTATCTTAGTTTGCCTTGCTCTGCTGAATTATTTCTGGCATGCAGCAGTGCATGTGTTCCTAGAAATTGAAGTTGCTTACTTCAATGGAGAATATTCTATAACTCGTGTCCTATTCATGGACTGTTTCTACAGATGTTTTTCATCCCTGAGCTGTAAAGGATAGCTGTGTTGCAATTTATCAGCAAAACCATTCTCACTTCTGGTACAGAAACACAACTGGTATAGAATCCTTGTCAACCTAATGCATCACTTGGGTTATTTCTTCCCTGTGTAGCATGCCTCCAGGCATTCTGGCAGATTTTTAAGCTGCTGTTTTGTTTTATTCAAGGATAGCATGTCATGGGTTTTCTAGTATTTCTTGTGTGTACATGGGAGGGACAGTAGAACTACCATAAAGACAAATCCTGACAGAGTTCAGGAAGTGTTTGGACAATACTATCGGGCACATAGTGTGACTCTTGGGTGTGGTCCTGTGCAGGAGTTGGACTTGATGACCCTTGTGGATTCCTTTCAACTCAGCATATTGTGTGTTTCCGTGAAAACTTTATGGGTTCTTCTGTACCAGCCATTAACAACATAGTCCTTTCCCGTTCGTGCTTCTACCCTCAAAATACTGAATCCCTACACAGCTTTGACACACATCCCACCACCTCCCACATACCAAAAACACTTTTGCAAGACCAGAAGGACTGACAAGAGGGACCCCTGCTGACCAGCAGGAGCAGGTGGTGGGAGGTGCAGAGAAATTATGGGAGGACACAGGCACCACAGACACTGCTAACCATGCTTCATTGCCAAAAGTTACAGCAGATAATCCTGGAGCTACCAGAGCCCTGAGAGACAGCCATATATACCCTTAACACTTATATACCCTTATATACCCTTAACAAAACACTTATATACCCTTAACAAAAGAAATACTATTTGCAGGTCTTTTTACTTATTGTTAAGTCCTTAATCTGATATCTGGAGAGTCTAAGTTCCTCAAAACGCATCAACTGTTTTGGACATATCTCTACCATTTTGAAGTTTTACAGAAGAAGTTCAAAGAGAGAGTTACAGGTATCATTCAGTTAGGTCCAGTTCAAAAGCAGCGATTCACCAGTCAGAACAGTATAGATACTTGGTTTGTGACTTTTGTCTATAAAACTGTCCTATGGAATTTCCTGATTTTGCCTATTAAAAAGCAAGTTATGAACAAACAGAAAACATAAACTGATACTGCATTTCTGAGAATGCATAAAGACATTTTTTTATTTTTAATTATTTTTTAAACTTCTGGCATGATTTTCACAGATGTACTGGTTCTATTTCCTTTAGTGGGGCTTCTCATGTCTTAGAAGGTTTTTACAGGACATGCTATAAAACCAGTATGGCTGAAAGATAAGTGTTTTCAATTGAAAGCAAAAACTAACTCTATCTTACAATCTATCTCGTGCATTGTTACCTTCAATAGTTGATACCGGTTTTGTGGAAGCCTGCCCAGTGATTTTTGTAAGAGAAATTGGGTAAGTCTGTTGTGAAGAGGTCCAATTTCCTGCTCCCATTTTCTTAATAAAATTCTCCTTCTTCACACCCCATAAAAACTTTCCACTGAACTGAAATACAAAATTACCTGCTCTCTGAAACCCAGTAACATGCTTCTAGATTATCTAATTCCCATTCACTTGGAAAAAAAAATTAACTTTATTCTATACTTTGACCTAGCAGAGTGTAATTTAACAATCAAGAAAGCACTATACATGTAATGTGAAGTGGTGAAAAATCGTTTTAATTTCTCTGCTTCTTGTATGAGACATTTTCTTAGAGGAATCCCTATATGACTAGTTCAGTTCTACATCCAAAAGAAAACAGGCTTCCTGAAGATAAAGCTGAACAGAATTATCACAAGAAGTTTTTGTAACAGCATGCCAGCTAGGATGATATTTTTCCAAAATTATATTACTGTAGCTTTTATAGCAATCACAAAATAAAGTTTTAAGGCCAGTTTTAAAAGGACTGTCTCCAAATGAAATTACAGTTTTTGTCAGTATTTAATTTTTGGTGGAAACAAATAATGAATTAATGAAATCAGCTTCCAGTTCTGAATACTGTATAAATGATTTTTCTCTTACTACAAATAAAGTAACCTTGCAACTTCATTTAATTGTTAAAAAAATGCAAAATATGACTTTGAAATATTTAATCTCTTTCCCTTTCCCAGGTATTAAACAGGATTACTACATATAGCCAAAATCAGTAAATTTTAACAAATATTTTTTAAACAGAAAAATAATATTGCAGAGATGAAATAATTAAAATTACATACTGTCCTAGTTCAGCAGGGGGGACCAGTTATCACTGTGTGGGGGTGATTAAAGCTGTGTATTCTACACCCTCTATTCATTCCCCAAGAACAATGGACCATTTGCAGTTTCTGCCCAGGAAGCTGTTAGCACCTCCACACCCGGCCTGAGGGGGCGTGGGTGCTAATGGGCCATCAACGGTTCAACAATACCCCATGACTCACAGAGTTAATCACCCATTGTGTGAGTCCCCGCCCTGGGGGAGGGACTGGGTGCTCACTGAGGGTACATAAACGGGGCTCAGAAGGCCTTGAGTAGCTCATCAGATTGAGAGGAGCAGCAGGACCTTGACAGGAGGAAACCACTATTCTCGATCAGACTACGACCATCACTCCCGACTAGACCACAGCCATCATCTGCACCAACAGGTCAGAGAGCCCAGCCGGGCGGGCGCAACAGCGCCACCTGCTGTCTGTGGACATAATCACATTTCCCTTTTTGGGGAAGTAGCCAAGAGGACCTTTTAAACTGTTTTGCCTTGTCATTTGGGGGTGGAGGGGTTTGTTACAGACTGTTATTGTATATATATACATATGTGTTGTGGTTAAGAACTGTTATCTTTTCCTTTATATACATTTTTCCTAATTTAAGTTCTGTTCTCTAAATTTAAAAGAGAGGGATTATTTATTGGCCAACATAGATATCTTAGTTCTCCTTTGAACTGAGACACATACTTATAACCAAATACAGCACTTGTTTTTGTGGGTTTGGTGGGGTTGTTTGGTTTGTTTTGGTTTTGTTTTTTTCTGCAGAGCTGCAATTGTCAAAATATTCTATGTTGGTACCAAGTTTGAGAAGAGAGAGATACAGGAATCTGTACAGATGCGACTACATACTGAACTGGCTTATTTTACTGAACAGGCACAAGGGGACAGAGTCAACCACACCCGTCCATCAAGTCTGAGGCAACAAGCAATTTGCGAGGTGGTTCTGGGAGCCCACAAAGTCTCCAAACCCCAAGTATGACACTAACAATTTCTGTGCTCTTAAAAAAACTGAACTCTGCAGCCTGATGTGATACATGCCACAAGCCTGATCAAGACAGTGTTCTACTGAAAACATAAGGTACCACATGCAAGAAAGTTGCACCCTTTCTCAGGCTGTTTTGTCACTAGCCTGACTATGCTGGTTCAGCCAGTTGAGCTTTGGCATCATAAATACACATTGAATATATTTTATCACACCATTATCTATTAAAAAAAACTAATTTGCTCGATTTTTCAAAGCAAATTCGTATTCCCAATCAGTTTTAAAGTCAGCCTAAAGAGTGAAAAATGCAGATGAGTCTTCCCATTCATAGCTCACCATAGAGAGGGTAAGAAGTGCAACAGAGCTTGGTATTAACAACCTTACTGAAAGGTCCCTGGTTTCTGGATGGTGTATTTTTGGTACGGATAGTATAAGAAAACTTTATGCACCAATGCAGTATAAAGTAAGATGGTAAAGTCTCCTTTTTTTCCCCCCCATCCTGCAACAATAAGTCATTCAGTTATTCCAACCAGCCCTGCTCTGATGACCTAGTCTTTGGATTTGCTATGTTCACCAAAGTATTGTGCTGGGGAGGAATCTGAATTTAATCTTAATTTGCATTCCAAAAAAATACAGTTTGGGCTTTCTCAGCCAGGATTCTGAGTTCTCATATTTACAGATTTAATTTTGGTTGATTTACTCTTCAGCAGTAAAATTATTTTTGTGAGATCTAAAGCCAATAAATAGTGTCTGAACTTGGTTATTTAAACTTTATTAAATGAGAAGTGACTGCAGATTTTAAACCTACAGTACAGGCGACTGAATAGTACTTGATTCAACTTATTATTGTATTTAATTCCTCCCTTTCATAGACACTACACTGTTTATTAGTTAAAAGATTATTTGATGGGATTCCTCTGTCCAAACTTTGATGAGTGCAGTATAGACTTCTATATCACAACTACCTGATTCAGGGTCCCTGTCAAGATGTTGAGGAAAACAGGCACTTCTTACAGAGCATGATTTGCTTGATCTACCAAAGACACATAACAAAGGATAATATTTAGTTTCATTCTGGAATTGTCTGTATGTTTCTTTAGGGTGGATCAAGACAACTTCCCAAATACAAATAAGTAAGTTGGGTAAGTTGTTTGACTTTTTATGGATATCACAGGTGATACAGATTTCATCTCCTGAGATGACCATCATACAAAAGAAAGATGAATTAAAACACAGAACTGAAAAAATATTCCCATCTTACACAATGATTTATTGTACTTAGTAGCATATTTTTGAAAGGAGTTGAAGAACAAATGTTTGGAAGAAATGTTTGCAAAAAGGCCACTAAAGAAAACAATACCTGCTGACAAACAATAATCCTGCTGTCACTTACACCTGTACAAATAGAGCAGAGCACACAAACAGAAACTGAACTCAGTCAAAGGTGAATGCTGGTGTACTTATATATTTGGGCTTAAGATTTTTCTTTAAATTTCTTACTGTTTTAACTAGTTTAAGCTAATTGTTTAGCTTCTCCTGTTAATACAGTACTTCAAAGTACTGTATGTACTCCAATATACATTTAAGAATTTCCATTTCTCTTTCCAGTTTTGTTGGAGATTCAATGATCCAGGCACCAAGGTCAAACACGAATATGGGCATAATTAACAGTGCAAATATATTCTTGAACTGACCCGATACTTTTTTGTGACATGAAAGTAGACTTTCTATTAACCACACTTAACCCCTTAGGTCAGTCACAGGATCACTCCTCTGAGATATGTTCAATAATAGTTTAAGTTCCCTCTCAGAAAAATCTGGATGAGGAATCTAAACTCGGCTCTCTCCCACTTTAAATGATTGTCCCAGCTTCTGGACTGCTATTTTCCTCTTTCTTTTTGGTAAATTAATATTTAGTTATTTATACATAGCAAGAAAGAAGCAGCATGAAAGACTTAGAAATTTACCCTAGATATATCTCAGGAGCAGTTCAGTAACTTCAGAATAAAGAGAGGTTTTGATGCAAATTCCGGTTCTGCATCTAGTGGAGGATGGAACTACATCTGAATTATGCACTTTTCATATGGGTGTTCTACCTGCTAGGCATAGGGATGTCCTGAGCAAAGTTGCATCCTATAGTATGCTTTCTTGTAAGAAAACACCTAATTTATACTGAGGTAATAGGGCTTAGATGTGCCATATTTTAGTGTAAGTCTGGAGCAGACAAATGCTGGTGTAAATATGGGCATGTATGGAGTTAAAGATCAGACAAACATCTGAAGAGCAGCTCAGAGGATCTACATTCTTACCATTTAATTGGTAAACCAATTAAAATCACTTTCAATTAAATCCATAATATTCAGTTACCAAATAAAACAACTTAGAAGTTCATTTTCACCTAGCAAGGACAGTCAAATTGTGCATGTGTCAAAACCAAAGCAGAACCACAAAAAACCATTCAAAATGTCATATGATTAACTGTGCAGACACTTTTGCAAGAACTGAATTCTCTGTACACCTTTTGCATTTGCAGTCCTGAGAGAAGGCACTGCAGTAGCACTTTCACATGCCTGATATAACTGCATTTCTTGAAGAAAATAAGGATTTGTATTTCATATGCCTCAAGAACCTAATTTCTACAATTGAATACTTAATATTAGTTCAGAGATCAAAGTAAACTGTAGAACAATACCTTAAAAATTAAAAGCAGCTATAGTCCTGCATGAGTATTTAATCCATGTGCAAAAAGAGGTTATTGCATTGTCTGTCAGATTACAGTTTTGACTGTGTGAGATGTTGAAAGTCCTGAATGCCCCATCAACATTTCAAGACTGACTCAGAACTTTGCTGTATCAGGCTCAGAGTTTACAATGGTACAACTACACTGTCTCCATAAAGCACTGCTTAATTAAAGCACATACACAGCAGCAATTCATCATACCATAAGCTATTGCTGATTAAAACCTGTAAGCTGGTTTTAAAACCTTGTGCACTCATTATAATCAACAGTAGGGAAGGATTCCTAAAGGCTTGACCCATTTCCAATGCAATTTGACCCAATTCACTGTGATGCAGCTTCATTTATATTTTATCTGTTGATTGGGTTTTATCCAGCTAAGAGATCAGCTATTGATTTCTACATAACAGCACAGTTTATAGAATTACTCCGGATGAAAAGAAGAAACAACTCTTGTTCAGTTTTGTTTGTCCTTGGTCACTCCATTGGGATTAATTATCTAACATCATCTAGCTAGCTTGTTTTGAAAAATGAAATACGGATGGCATAACCTTTCTGGCAGCTTGTTCTACTACTTGACCGTTACATAGAGTTACCCAGTGATTTGGCTGACATGTAGTCTAAATAGTCCCCTATATCCTTCTCTACCCTCATAACTATGGACCACAGGCAAAAATCCTATCCTTGAGAATAGCAGGTGAATTATACTATAAGAATGGAAACTTATCAGGTGTACAAGCCAGAAAGCTTTCCTACTGTTTCAGACCTTTATGAGGCACCCACATCTTTTAGTTTAGGCAATCTGGCAATTTGTTGAACATCAGTTTGCAAATCTCAGATGAGAATTCCCAGCAAACTTATACCATATGAGTAAAAGGAATACACAGGAGAATATTCTAGTCAAAGCACAAAGTAGTTTACCACTGTTCCAGGGACTGATTGCTACTGGCCATCTGCAAAGACTGGAAAATACACACATGGTGGTGACAGAAGATATATTCAATGTTGCTTATGTTGAATTTGAGACAACAGTATATGCACATGACTATTTTTTATACAAAATTTAACCAATTGTAAAATTCTAAAATTTTTACCACAGGAGGAATTAAACCTAGTTTTCAAGGTCTACTTTCCTAGCAGTCCTCTGCTCTGTGTGGATACTAACAAAGATGAATCAAAAAAAAAGGAAATTCAGAGAATCCTGGAGCTTATATTTCTTTTCTGTCCATCTTGGGATGCCTTCCCATTTCTGAATTAGTCAAGAAACTACTTTGAATGCTAAGTGGCAAACAATTTGACTGAATTAGGGTAACATATGAAACATTTCAACTCTGTGTTTCCATTACCATCCTGAGCAATGTAAAACAGGGACAGAATTTCACTTCCCTAATGCAGAGTGACTAAAAGCCATTCTATGACATAATCTCTCACTGAAGTTAAAACTGGGTCTGTCAGCACAAGACCATTCCAGTTTCTTCATCAAGATCTTGAATGAGCTTACCTCAGCTGGTTGTAACTTTTCAATTGCTACAGATTTTCAGCATTAGTAACTTTATACTTAAGAATAGAAGGGAAAAAAAAAGGTTGTGAGCTTTTACCTTTGATCCTGTAATAACTGACTGTTGAGTGTTTGGTTTATGGCATACAAATGTTGCATTTCAGTCCCTTACTCCTGTCTCCCTGATTTTTTGCTTGTTTTTAATAATAGTTGCAAAGCCAAGATGAAAGCAAAGCACACAAGTGGAATATACCTAGTCTTAAATAAAACGTAGTTTTTCATCCTAAATTTATCCAAAATGATGAGAATAGAAATGTCACCTTGAATGAATACCTCTTGAATGAGTGTAAATTACAGACAGTCACAAAATCAATTACATTGAAATGAATACTGATGAGCCACTTTTACACCTGTTCTTTTAGTCTATATATTAGTCAGCTGGTGAAAGCACTAAGCAACAGATACTGCTAAGGCCTAGAAATCATCTCTTCTCTCACTGTCCTTTGCATCTGCAGCTTGCACTTATCTGACATTTAGGAAAACCACTGCTAATTTTGGGGTTCAAATATGCATAATTTTAATGCATGCTGAGTCCACAGCTGGCATCAGCCAACAGGCTTAAGTGCAACTTCCCCCCATTACCCATGCCTAGCTGTGGCAGCACTGTTTGAGGGAAGGAGGCTGAACGTAACTACAAAAATCACAGAATCCAATCTCCAAGATCACTGAGTCTAACCTTTGACCAATCTCTACCTTGTCAACTCAACTACAGCACAAAGTGCCACGTCCGGTCATTTCTTGAATCCTCAAATCTGTCACTGAGGAAGCAGTATACATTTCTGTAGTATCTGTTGCCCAGCACAAGGAAGTATGTATGCAGATTGTGAAGGCTCAGTTACTCTTCCAGTACATCTGTCCATGGCCCTAAGGGATAGGAAGTCCTGCCAGGGATGCTAGTTGGACTGCTTTGCATGGGTACATCTGTAGGCAGCAAAAAGAGCCTTTTCTTCCAACTTCCCTGCCCATGCAAGAGAAGCCAAGGTTTTGCTAAATGGAAGAGCTCCAGGCCAGTTACTGCAAATAAATTGAAACTGACAGATAATTTAAGATAAACTTTTATTCCTTTTAGGATCTCATGCAAAGTAAGCCTCAACATCAAATTTCACAAGGCAAAGCTGAGGAACTTTGCAATGCTCCTAACTAGAATGTTTTTCTTTGTTTTAATCAGTAAAAGAGCAAGAAAACATTATTATTATTATTATTCTGGTCAGATCTTCTTTGTCAATCACAGAAAATGACTAAGGGGAGAAAAGTTTGGAAAAAATGCTTGCATGCTCAAGTCTTCACTTGCAAAGCCCAGGGAGATGCATTTATCTGGCTACTTCATCTTACAAAAGAGTTAGGGTTTGGATTTGCTCCATTTGGGATGGGGGATGTCTTCATTGACTTGGCTGCCAGCTAGCTTCACAAGATATTCTGAGTTGGAAGGGAGCCACAAGGATCACTGAGTCCAGCTCTTAAGTGAATGGCCCATATGGGGATCAAACCCTTGACTTTGGCATGATTAGCACCATGCTCTGTGCAACTGAGCTAATCTTCGGGAAAATCCGTTTTGGGTAGCATTTTCAAAATGCCTGAGTGACTTAGAAATGTATGCCGTCTAATTCATTTGTCTTTCCCCCTAACATTCTACCTTTTATATTTCTTTTATTTAGTCAGACTCTTCTGTAGATACAGATAGATCATAGAAGGCTAAAAGAAATAATTTGAACTTTCATTTAAAAAAAATGAAATATGTATCAATAAGAGAAACAGAAGCACAAGTCTAACTCAATTATTTCATCCCAGACAAGGGATGAAATATTTTACTTATGCAATGGTCCATGGCATGAGTTCAGCATTCTGTATCTATAGGAAATGTCTATGTATTTATGGCTTATAAACCCAGAGTCTTCCAGAACCCATGCTTTTGTAAACCCCACTAATTCCAGCCCACTGCTGGAGTTGTGTGCACCACTGATTTTAGCTAGCACAGTACATCAGCTGGCCTAAAGCTGTCTGAGTCTTTCAGGGATTAAAATAGGCCTAAAGAGCTGAAAAATGAACCTGTAACAGAGAGGCAATAATCTAGCATTTGCCTACAGGTTATCACTTAAGTTGTCAGCTGAATTTATCAAACCTGGATATGAGAAGTTAAAAAGCTTTTGATGATTTATAGCTTCTGTATACAACTGCAGCCTTAAATCCAACTTTCTCAGTGTGAAAATTCACAAATCTTTTTGTCAAAAATTTTGCTCTCTTCTTGGAATTCAACAAGCCATTTATATATTTCCTGACCTTTGGGATTCACACTTCAGGGACATTTCAAAGTCTTTCCCCCTGAAAGAGGGGAAGCACAGACTAGATACGTGAACAAGTCCCTCCTTTTTATCAGGCCCCCTGACATTTAGTAACACAGCACAATGCAACATTTGCCTGCTGTCACATCAGACCGCCACAGCCATGCTCCAAATGTCACATTAGCAAAGTCAGGTTAAAATCACTTTGTGTTACAACACTTTCTGCACTGACCTTTTGAAGGGCCAGAATGAGAGGAAGGTTTAGCTCCCCTTGCCCCATGCAGGGAACATCTCCTTATTTTCTCTCTGAAATGCAAGAAGCACGTGCTTCTTATTCAAGCGGGAGTTGTCAGCTTTTATGAATGTGTGCCATCCCTGCAATCCACCGAGCTCTCCGTGGCTCCACCTATAACCTGTGTGGTACAAGCAGTCTTCTAAAAGAATTAAATTGAGTGCTTGAGGATTATGTCTGACATAAACAAGGTGTTTATGTCAGACACCTTGTTCTTCCCAATATGCAGGTTGAGACGCACAGGGATCTGCTTTCCCCTGATGTACTCAGCTTTCCATTTTGACACTGTTTAGGGCAGTATGTGCAGCTATTTGCCTCATCATACTTATTAATAACTTGACCTTTTTAAATGACCAGAACAGGGTATGTGAATTACTAATTTGGGACTTATAGCATACTCTTAATTGAAGCAAGGATCTACCATGACTGTATGATAGATGGTAATATATGTTTCCCAGGGAAGAGCTATCCAGCCTGCTTAGTGCAAAAGCTGGTGGACAGCTATGCAGAAGGACTGGACTGGAACTGCCAGCTCAGGGAGGTGGAGGAGTCACCACATCCCTCAAAGTGTTCAAGAAAGGACTGGATCTGGCACTTATTGCTGTGGTCTAGTTGACAAGGTGGTGATTGGTCAAAGGCTGGACATGATGATCTTGGAGGTCTTTTCCAACCTAAAGGATTCTATGATTCTCTGACTTTAGGAGATACCCTTTCATGAGGTATTGCTATTTTCCTCCTCCCTCGAACTAGTCTTTATTGGAAGCCCAAGATGATTTGCAGTGGCCAAGCCACTGACAGGGAGGCTGTGCCAGGGCTTCCCATGTTATGTGGGTTTTCCGAGCCCACATAGTAAGACCAGTCAAGTCCCAAATCTGGTAAAATAAAAGGAAATTTATTATTTTACATAAATGCTCCAACGTAAGAGATGAACCAATAAAGACTGTACAGTCTGTCAGGGACAAGCATGGCCTAGATAGCTCTGAATTGGATATGCAGAAAGCAGCTCAAGGAGAAAAAATGTGTTCATGGCACAGAAGTTTAATAAAGCAGGAAGGAATATAGTGAGCACACGGCAAGGTATGAAACAGCTTTGTGTCAGTAGCTGGGGATCATATGAAACAGCACTTAGTTTTATGTACAAATGACAGTTTCCTATTTCTCTGCCTGACCTTCTTCCTTACACGTACAGTATTAATTCAATACATTTTCCATCCGGCAGTAGTTTGAACTAAATCACTGCTAAATCATCTGCATTGAAATCACTTTGTTACAGGTAGATGTACTAGATCAATCTAATGAAATAACTTACTTATGAGGAATTCATCCCTTGTCCTCTATAATCATTTAAGGAAAAAAAATTATACATGTGCTCCAGCTGAAGATAACAAATAACAAGATGAATGGAATTGCAAGCAGACATTTTTTCTCAACAGTTCACACTCATGTTCTCCCTTTGGCTTCAATCTTTGAACTCAAGAGTAAGAAAAGGATGACTCAGTCTTTTCATTCCAGGGGCAAGGGGACATTAGGATCCGTGGTAAGCTTTCTAAAAGTGTTTTGCCCAAGTCCAGAATATCTGTGGTGTGGTTGTTATGGTCTTTTTGACTCCCAGAGTCTGTAAGAGAAAAGTCTGAAAAATGAGCTTACTCTCAGTCAGATTACGTGACTACAAAGGGTCTATACTGCCACTTGGAACAAAGAAATGGAAAGCTACTGTTTTCTGAACTGCCATGCCCACTTCATTTCTTTCCAAAAGGAGGGTGATAAGTTCCTGTTTAAGCAAATCAGCAAAATTCACTGAAAATAAACAGAGAAATGCTTATCACAGATATGTAAGGAATTCAATATAATTATACTAAATAACATGATTCAAGTCAGAAAATGACACCTGTGCCATTGTGGAGTACTACATAAGATCAGACATTTAGAAACAAAACTCAAGATTTTCTCCTTCAAAATCTGTGAATTACATGCACTCATTTTCTATTGCCATGTTTACAGAATAAGAATTCTTAAATTTCTGAACTAGATTCCAGTGATGATGTCTTGAAATAGATTGTTTTTCCAGAAAATAAAAAGTCAGCTTAGAGAACAAGGTGCCAATACAATGACTGCGTGATCTGCTATGACTTGAAATTAAATTGGCATTTGTAATGACAGAACAAACAAAACTATGATTAGGATGCAAAAAGGAAGATTAATATATTTGAAAAGCAATTTAGTCTTTCTGTACCCTAAATAAGGAGTTAATACCTTGATTAATACTGCTCCTGTGCTCTCAAATTTTTAGTACAAATACCTTTATGAATTCTGCAGCATAAGATTCACAACTGCCTTTGGTCACCTACACAGTGAATAAATCAATCTTCACTGTCTTTTAAAAAAATATTCCTTTTTCATCTCCCTTGTGTCTGTGATAGGTCAGCCTGTTTTAGTTGTTTTCTCATAACACTGTGATGATATTGCCTACCATCCCAGAAGTAGTTCAATAAAGGAAATTTTTGTCAAATATATTTTGTTATAAAATTCCATGGATTTAGAGATGTGTTAGACTCTGTAACAGATCTTGGTATCTGTAGCCTACAACTATACAAACCTTTACATACTGGCTTCATGTACTCCTAAACAATACTCTGCTTTGTCTGTTCAAATGGTAATGCAAATAATAAATCTATGTCCTTTCAGTGACCTAGATAAACGTAATTTTTTCCTTTTGCATTCATTAAGAATTAAAGTTGTTCTATCTCACGGTTCTGTATCTCTTGGGGAAACATTTGAACTGCAAGTTAGGGATGATGTCATTGTAATAGATGGCATTCTCTAATTATTAAGTCAAGTGAAATATTTTCTCATAATATATAACAGAATATACCAGACAGATTTCATTTCTTGTAAGTCTCCTGGCTCTTTTTATCCCACTGTAGCTGTATTACAAATTCTTTCTGGAAAAACTGTCTCTCTGAGATGTGGAAGGGAGAGATCTGCCAGCACACAGCTCTGGAGAGAGCAGCAGGTCATAGTGGCCCTACCGCTCTCAAGAGAGCCTCTGCCTCTCCTCAAGAGATGGGAAGGACTGGGTGATGACAGGGTGGGACAGCACTGTACATCACCTGAAATGGAACATCTGAACAAGTAAGCCCTAGTCAAAATAGGATTCTGAATACTAATTGAAAAAAAAAAAGACTTTTAAATGGCTGTAAAATTAGAGAGCTCTGAAGAAAAGACTGACAATTCTTTCAGGTCCTTCTTAGATACCATTTCTTTAGTGGGTTACTAATTTCTGTTAACTTTCTGGAGCTGGATACTTCAGTCTTGTAGAAATAAACTATTATAAAATTATTTTTGCATTGTTTTCCAATTATTCTTTTTATTTGCTATTACATTTCGAAGTTAGTTCCTGGTATTTAAGACAGCTCCTAAGACATTTTTGCACAACATAGTGACATAGACTTATCAAATCCTGTCAGACCTTGTTCCTCAGAGTATGCTAGAGGAACTGAAGTGGAATCCTATAAAAACAACAGCTATCTCTATAACACGTGTGCTTGTCCCAGTAATAATTATTTGCACAGTTCAAACCAAGGGATGAGCAGGCACAAACATGCAGTGAAAAACAGATCTCCCCTGGTCCTCGTATATGCCTTGGTGAAGACAATGAATCCAGTTCTTCCAACCAACCATGCTTATTGCAACTTTGGGTGGAACAGAAGTACCCAGCTAGCCTGAAATCAGTTGTCTTGAATACTCACAGCTGCAAAGCTATGGTCTCCCCTAGCTGCGTTCCCAGTGGAAACGTTACCTACCAAAATGCTGATTTTGCTCCTGGGGAGATTTCCAGTCTACAGTCTGCTCCCCATTATTGTTGCTACACTGCTGGCAGTGCCCCTGTTCGCCTGTTTAAAGCTAGCTCAGGTAAAACAAAAAAGCTGCCATGACGACCAGCAACTGCAGTATCAGCATACCCTTTCAGTGCATCCTCCCTGGCCTTGCAATTTATATCCACACAATACAGCTTGCTCAAAATGAGGTGACTCTAGTAACTCCACATACTTAATCCCATTAATCTTTTTTTGTAAGTAATGCCCTAAGACCCCAAACAATTTCTATAGCCCTTATCCATCCTTTCTCTAGTTTGACAGCACATGTACACAACTTAGGTACTTGAATCTCAGTACATTATTCCATGTTTATTTATAAAAACAAAACAAACGAACACAAACCCTAACTACTAGTAAATGATACCAACAGATTACAAGAGGAATAACTGGCACAGATGGAAAAACTGCTGCTAGTAGGTATGGAACAAAAGGGAAATTAAACAGGAAACGTCTCAATAATAATCTGACAGTAAAAGTGAAAAAGAACTACAAACATATATTAAAAAATAATCTCCTTTATGGTTTCATCTGACAGAAGACTGTTATAAAGGTGCCTGAGATACTGATAATAAAATTACATGTGATGTTCAGTGCTGGTAAGGTACAGTGTAACATACTAGAGAAAATGAGTACCAAGTATACAAATGCAGTGGTTGGTACTAATTAATTAATAGCATTCAGAATGATACCTTGGACTTACTGTGGCTGGTTCTTTGAAAACATCAGTGCTGTGCTCACCAGTGTCCAAAGAGGCAAAAAGAGGATGAGTGTGGCAGAAGAGAATATTGAGAAAGCAGTTAAAATAATAACAGAAAGGTCATTCAGGAGCATGAGATATGAAGGTGGATGTTTCAGTGCTATGTGTGACCCTCATTAAGGTCTCATAGAAAGGAAATAAGAGTATCAGCAGAGGCAGGGGCTTATTAGAACTAGAGTAACTTTTACGTGATGAAAACTCTAAATGGATGACAAAGGCTCGCATTTCTAAAAAGATTCATTGATAAGAGAGATCTGTAAAACATGAATGATGCGTAGAAATAAGACACAATTATTTATTGCTTCCCACATTACAAGAAGCAGGGTATGCCCAATGAAATTGTAAGATAGTTGATTTTAAACAAATAAACAAACAAACAAACAGATGGAAGGGCTTTAATCGTTACATGCATAATTATTTTGTGAAACTCATTGCCAGTGGATGTGGTGAAGGCCAAAAGTATAAATGGATTCATGAAAGATACAAAAAATTTATAGATGATAAATCCACAAACAACTGTTAAACCTGACAGTCCAAAGACACCTTCTAGCTCAAAAAGTCATGAAAACACTTGGCTTTGGGAACTCAAGAGTGTAAACCAGAGAAAAACAATTCTTTACACACCTGTTCTGATGCAGATACCCGTAACGTACAGAGTCATCACATATTTGGAAAACCCAGCTTCAATTCACTTTCTGCATGAGGAGAACTATAGTTTTCACCTCTTTGTATTTATGACTAGGCAATATGTATATCTGAATAATGATTTTCACTATTTTTCCTGCTAAAATCTTGTCCAACTAAGAAAAGAAAATCCAGATTGATAGACCAGAAGACAAAGGGTAAGAGGCCCTGACACTGTAATCTGTTAGCAGCTGTGGTACTCACTTGGATGAGGGATCCAAGCCCCAGAGATTTACATTCAAATACCTCAGATTTAAAGGAAAGAAGAAAACAACAAATCATAGAACTGAAGTCGGAAGAGCAATTAAATCTTATGTTATCTCCTTACAAATAACCTAACCACCAGTCTAGGGTTTCATGCTTATCCTATGTCTCGCGCTAGAAACAATACAAGTGGTATTAGTCGCATACAGTGGACAAGTATTTGTAAATGGAATGCTGGGATCATATACTGCAGGGGAGCAATAGCTCAAGACTAAATACAGGTGGCCTAGCAGAGAACTCAAGATGTAATATAAGTCATGTGTCTGTCTCAAGGCACAACGAATATATCTACAGCACTTCACAGGTATGTTTAATTTGTTCTTCAAAATTTCCAGAGGTAGAAATTTTATGCACTTTCCAGTGTTTAAATATCCTTTTCATTAGAAAGTTTTTCCTAACATTTGGCTCAAATCTCCACTGCTACTATTCAAATCCCTTAATTCTCAGCCAGATGATGAGGGCATGACAAGCAAAGGTTTTATCAGCAACTGTCACGCATTTCAACCATCTTCTCTTCTCTAAGCAGCCTAGATATTTTGCCTTTCTCAATGAGGTATGTTTTTAATCTTCTCTCTCCTCTACACATTTTTCTTAAATTAGCACTGATCATAGTAGTTAGCTATAGACTTTTGGCACTGGGGAAATTAAAAGAATACTATTATTTATACAACTCAGTGCAGAAATTTTCTTTTTTGAACCTTTTCATGGTTTTGCTTATTCACGTTCAGCCCAGAACCCACTGTAATCTCTAGTTCCTTTTATGTATAACTATGGCCTAGCGAATTCTTCCCCATTTTTTATTTGTAGAGCAGTTTACTCCCAATGTAGCACCAGACACTTAAAATAACAGAACAGCATTCTTTTTTTTTCATGATTACTTCTTTGATTTCTTAATATATGTTTGAATCCTTGTCTAGGCCCCCTTGTGACTGCTGACTCTCTCAGAGACCATTGTACATTTTGACAGTTATATAGTCTAGCTCATCTTCTTAATCAGTAATGACAATATTCAGTGACTCCAGATTTAAGGCACACTCCTTCAGAATTCTGCTTGGTATACCTCTTCATGTGAGAAGGCTATTCTTTTCATTGACTTGATATCAGTTTTTTGGACACCTTCTATTTTCATACATATCCCATAGGTGATACTATCCCAAACTGCTTAAGGGAACGGCATTGCAAACAAAAGAGGAAAGTGGTACTCTGCAGAAGCAGTGAGACTGAAATGCAATGTCTAAAATATTTTTGGAATCAGTGTTCGAAATTACAAGTTATAAGACAAGATAACACCCATGGGTTTTTGTATACCGCAGTTCAGACCATCAGAATGAACTAGTATTGAAACATATGACACTATGTAGAAAACTATTATTTAGGGGGAATTTCAATTGAGAAACACCTATTAAATGTTCCACTTAGTCACCACTAACTGCCCTGGAGCTGAAAAAAAAATATTTGGAGTGGGGAAGGGTGCCATCATGTGTATGGTGTATTGGAAAATTGCTACAAACCATGATGGGTGCTGCTTAACAGATTTAATTTGACAGCACGTAATTTTAACGGGACTTACTTTGACAGGGCTTTGTCTGACACATGTACGGGCTGGGCAAAGAAATTATTGAAAGCAGCCCTGCAAAGAAGGACTGGTGACGATGGCTGACAAAAAGCTCAACATGGGCCAGCTGTGTGCACTCACAGCCCAGAAAGCCAACTATGTCCTGGCTGCATCAAAAGAAGGAAACTTTTCCAGAGTTGGATTGATGCCCCTGGAGAACAAGCTATTGTAGCTGCAGATGATTTTGGAGAATTTCTAATGTCTCCTTAATTGAAGCAGTTAAGGACAGCAAAAAGACAGAACTAAGTAAATGCACTGAGGCTTCAGGAAAGCAGCCCTGGATTCTTGTGTACCTTCCTCTTGACTGTAGAGTAGGAATTTATCTATTTCTTTTGATTAAACAGAGAAGAATATCTGGGGCTTTTTCATTAGAAATTCAGTACAAAATTTCTAAAACCAAAGGTGTTACACATGACAAGTCACACTCTTCCTCTTGCTTGGTACACAGATCCATTTTCAACGCTAACAAGTGTCATACCATACCTGGCTAAATGAGTTGAAACCCTGAAATTCTTCCCAGAAAGACACAGCAGATGACCCCCCCTCTTTCTTAAAAGTTTTCTCAGTACGTAATACAAGAGACTTTTGTTCCCACGTACATGAAGCACAACTTATACACATTTCAGTGGTATTTGTTTACAATACCTTTGTCATTTTCCTTTTTAACCTATCCCACAGAGGTCTCAAGAGGTTTTCTCTAATGCTTGACAGAGATAGGAATCTGACTGAAAGCAAGGTGCCTTTTAGGCTCCAGTCAGATTAATCAGAAAGGACCTGCCAAAGTGAAACATTTTGAAGGACAGGTATAGATCTGTTCTTGAAGCCTCCTGTATCCCAGCAATCTACAATCTCAGCTTTATTACTGCCCTCCTTGCTCCTTGCTATGCAAACAAAAGTTGTCAGGACTCTCTTTCAGCTCTCACCAGACAAAAGCTTTTTACCATCTACTTCACTACATGTTTGACTATGAGAATAGTCTTTTAATTGCACCTGTGGAAAAATTGCCATTCACTTGGAAAGATGCCAGCTTCAAACATCACTTGGATATCTGAGCTATACTGATGGTCTGCTCTTTATTTACCAGACAGAGGAAGAAAATGCTATTACATGTGCTTTGTATTCTTTGTTGCATACAAAATCATTCCTGTGTGGTATTCATGATCTACAAAGCACTAAGTAGTTTGGTCACAGCTCTCTCTGGCACCATCTGTTTGACCACTTGCAAAAGTAACAGACTGCACAGAAGCTGAAAAAGAGGTATGACTCGCATGAGTTTGGGAAAAACTATATCTAGATTCAAAATTAAACAAGATATTCAAAATTTCATCACAGTGTGTCAGGCACACTGCCGTTCCCCCCTAAACCCTCACAGGCTGATTTTCCCTTGCCTCTGGCAGACACGGGTGCCTTCGTTTTGATAACTAAAATGTTTGCAGATACTCTCATTAAAAAAAAAAAAAATTCCAGCAAAGAACAGAAAATGTAGCTCCCGAGTCTGCCCAGATTTTCTACCCTAGAAAATGAGGAACAGAGGTTCCGGTCATATTCTGATATATGATTACCTACTTATCTGCTTTATTATTCTGCATTGAATTATTTGTGACAATTGTGATAACTTTCAAATTGTTAAAAAATCTATAAAGCAGTGTAGATGGCAAAATTAATCTTGAGGTATAGAACACTAAAACTGGTGATTGCCAATTACTGTTTGGATAATAAGCTACTAATACATTTAATATATGCTATATTCATAATTACAGCTAATCTTATTGTAAAGCATTTACAAGACATCTTTGATGTGCTCTTTCTTCCTCAAAATCATCACAATTTGTATTATATTTCAAAAAAAAAGTTTAACCAATGAGTTGTGTGTCTGTCCTATGCTTGATAGCACATAACAGCTACAACTACAAAGGAAAAGACCATTTTCCATTTTAAGTGCTGGACTTGATTAATTTCTTTACATTATTAGGAACTTTCCCAATAGTCCAAGAATTACTAAAAGTTAATGAGAATGTTTCAGAAAGCTTCCTAACCAATAAAGGATCCTTTTGAACAAATTAATAATTTCTACAATTATACCACAAGTATTAAATATAAAAGCCTTGAATAAAAACAATACCAATAACAGAAGGACATGAAAAAAAACCCTGTTAATAGTTAGAATATCATTTGTAGTTTAAAAAATGATAACTTTTATCTATGTTGTTATACTGCTCCTTATTTCAATTTCTCATACATTTTTGTACATTCTTTTCATTTCCAAAATGAACATAAAACTAATCAAAACTTGAAACCACTCTTAAGATGTGTTGACAGATTATTGCTCACATGAGAAAAAATCCAGCCCTTCTCTGGCATTTCTCCATAGGATGCATGAGTTATTTTCTTCCCGTAGGCTAAACGGAAACCTTTTTTTGATGATCAAAATTCCAAGTATGTGCCTGATTCCGTTCTGAAATAGTAATTTTGTAATTGCAAGGAATTATAAAACAGGCAGATGTCTCCTATGTTCTTATTAATCAAACACTGCTTTAACTTATGGCAAAACCACTGGTGTTAAATAGTGTCAGATAGAAAACTGAAAACATAAAGACTCAATTTGAATGGTTGGAAATAAAAATCAGTATAAAATCAGTCATCCTGGATTTATGTTGCTCCTCCAGATTAGTTCAGAAGATGCATGTTGCACGTCCACACAATTCCCAATCACATCCTTAATGTGCAGAGCCAAATGTGCCAAACCTCCTCCTCTCTCAGATGTTCTCAGAGTATATCTAGCTCCTTTAGTCATAACACATAAGAGCTCCTTCAGACTTCTGAGGAATAAACACCTCTTGTAAAATTTTTCTCATGATTCTTTCATGTGGCTGTAAACACTGCTATTATGAAAAAAGGAGGGTGGAGGGGAAGAAGAGGAAGCAATCAATATTTATCACTAGTGTTGAGCAAGAATTCCTAATTTATATTACCATGAGATGACGTCTGCAAAGTTTTAGTGGGTTGAAATGCTTCCGGAAATAAGAGTTAATAGCATCAGTTATAGTTGTGAAGGCTAGAGCAATCCCAAAGATTGCTTCAGTAATTTAGAACGAGTAACAGATCCCCTCAAGAGCATTGCTGTTCATTAATAATAATGCCCATACAGCAATTTCTGTTTAAAGAATAAGCCTTTGTAACTTGGTCAGCAGGATTATGTTTAAAGAGATCTCTTGAAAACAAAGGGAGTACAACCTTCTTTCTCATGCATTGTCTGAAAAGAATTTGCCAGTTTACTACTACTCTCCCAAGACCATCAAAGCGCCATCACCTCCAGTTTTATCTCAGCCTCAGCCTAGGAACAAAACCATGAATTGCATTCTATAAACTGCAGAAACAACTACAACATGAATCACCATTTCTGCAAAAAACTCTCCCACCAAGCACCTCATCCTGGCTGCAAATGGACCCTGACAAATGCCTGCGGCTGCATTTGTGGTCTCTGCTGCTGAGACCACTCCCTGCAGGAGCAGCTCAGGCTGAGAGGATGCAGCAGACTCGGTAAGTTGTGCTGTGGAGCGTGTTGCCTTCAAGGGATGGGGTCAGCAGTTTGTGTCCTCTGCATGCTGAGGGACTGACTCCTGAAGCAAGTTTTAGCAAGCAGTTGCAGAATGTCAAAAGTGAGTCTTCAGAGAACACAAACACTAACTTGAAAGAGCTTAACAGCAAAAATCCTCTCTAAATTCCTCTTCAGATTCAGTTCTCGGAGACAACTGTATTAAGGAGTGGGTAATTAGCTGACCAGTAGGGTTTTTGAAACAGCTGTTGGTTGTTAAAGATCAGAAGTTTCTACAAATCTGTGAACTGTCCTCAAGAAAAATACTTTGAAATACCTCACGGAACTCGAGGTTCAGAACACAGTATTTTAAACAAGTAACAAAAACTTATTAAGTACCTTGGCACATCTTCTAAGCCGTTCATTGTACATATTTAAAACATCATGAAACAAAAGCAACTAACACACGTCTGAAATGACATACATAATTATAATGAAAATTGTTTGCAACCTACCTTGGAATTGTGTAAATTTGATGGTTCCCATTCTCTCGCCATTTCTGAAAACAACTTCACCCTAAATAAAATAAATAAATACCTTAAAAGTTTTATAAACCTCTCATAATATAGTTTCACTAACACTGTAATTTTCCATTAACTATTAAAATTACAAAAGTAATGTTTAAACCTTGAAGATAGCAAATTGAACCAAGGTCAACATAACTCAATTAACATCTCCTTAAAGCTTTCTTCCACAGATTTCAAATGGCCAGTGTTGACCAGCATTACCACCCACTTTTCATGGATGGAAATGGAAGTACAATAAAGCCAGTAACTTACTGAATCTCAGATGATGAAAGATACAGAAACAATCTATTTTCACGGTTTGACTGTTTTTATCAATGATATGCAAATCTATCAAAGACCACACAAGAAAATAATTCTCCATTTCATTCATTACACAGTTCTAAAAAGCTATTTATCATATCTTATATATTTATCCTACTAGATTATGGATACCAGTAACTCTTGTGCCTTAGCTTTGTACTATACCAACACGTGTGCCCTAGTATTCATTTTAACTGTAGTGTCTTTAAGTCATATTACTGTTTGTGGTGCTACATGTTGTTACTTCTCCATATAATGGTCATGTAATGCTGAAACCTCCTTGCACATCCTCAGGAAATTACTCCCATCTTTCATCCCATCTTTCATCCCATCTTTCTGGATTAAATTAAGAAAAGATCTTGTTAAATTTCCTCCTTACTTCAGCTGTTTCATAATTGAGTATGAAAGAAGAGGGTTTCTTTCATTTATGCTAAGAAGTATTTTTAATATTTTGAACCTGTATTGGAGGGCTGAGTGCTCTCAAGATAGATTGCTGTTCTACTGCATCCTCGGTTTGATTTGTTAGTAACATCTCCATTAATCTTTGTTTTGGCAAACAGTAAACATGTAAGGCTATTTCTCAGTGCAAGCCTGCCCCTTTTTGGATAACCCTTTGTGATTGCTGAAAGGATGCACTGAAGGCATCTGAATTACTGAAATCAGCTCCATGTTTTGTAGTACAGCACACTCACCTCCCATTTCCTGCAAGCCACAGAACACCATTTCCCTTTGATAAACAGAAGACGCCCTTAAATAAGTGTAAGCTATCTTGTGCTAAGCCTTAAAAGCCAAAAGCCCCAATCTGTGTCTAAAAGAAAGCAAGAGAAATGAACGCTGCTAATGGGAGGAATTCTGGTGACAGCTGCAGAAGGAACCGCACCTACTGAAATCCAGTTGCGATAAGAATCATTTAGTGGCTTCTGCAGCAGATTTATGCATGTGTCTTATCAGCCTTCATCTCTTTTTTCTTTATTTAAAGTAGCAGATGTTTGAATAATAGATATTACTAATACGTACACTAAACTCTGACATTATGAAAGCCAATCTTAGTACTATTTCATCTTTTATTTTTACTTCACCACATACTCCAGCACAAGTGCCAGTAGAGACTGCAGCCTATGGTGACACCCATCACAAAATCTAGATCTTATGAAATCCACGTGAATATAACAACAGACAAGATCCTCTTTTACCATTCCGGTGTGTTTTGGTGTAAATATTTAGACTTATTTAGATACTTATTAGCAAAAGGATCAGTGGTTTTATAGATGAGAAGTACCATATTAAAGAAAATAATGGAAGTAATGCTAAAATTAGTATCTTTAGAGCATGATCATCAGATTCAAAAAGCATTTCCAGACTAACAAGTAAGTATTTTATTTCAAGAGATGGAAAATAAGACCTCTGTTATGAATAGGCATTTAAATGACCCTTGAAAAGTTGATGGGAAGGATATAGAAAGTATGTGGCTTGGAGTCCAATAGACAGCAATGTGACCAGAGGGTAGAAGAGAAGCTGCATGAGCTCATTCTGGCACAGCATGGCACCCCTGTTGTGTACACCACCACTGCACACAGTGTCCCAGTTTTGTTGTCTCAAATATATCCCTGTATTTTGGATTCATTGCAGCTGCATAACTCATCATGCAGGTGTACTTTTTTCAGTTTGTCCAAATGTACAACCACCCCATATGCATAAACAATACCAGCCTCACTTTGCAAGTTAGGTGGCTTAGACAACAGAAATATAGAAGCTTATCTTGTAGCTTTGCATTTGTCTGTTGTTTGGTATTTTTTTATGTCTCTGCGTCCAGATGCTTTTCCTGAAATGTTTTGGCTTTTTCTTTTTTTTTTTCTTTTTTTTGGTGGGGCTTATTTATTTATTTGTTTATTATTTTATTTTCTTCTAGATTCACCCCCCTCCCCCCAAAAAAGCTATAGTGCTTGAATATCCTTTACAAATCATGCAAAAAAGAACTGGGCCAAATATTTCAGCAGAATCAGCCTCACAATTACCACATACAAGGACATCATCTCCCTGCTTCTTCTGAGTACCATCATGTTCTTTGTGCTCCATTTTACAAGCCTAACACTGATTTATGTACTTTGTTAGACAGAATAACTGTTTCATCTCCTTAATAAAAAGACAGTCTCTACCCTCCCTGGATGTGCAATTTCATTTTTTTATCTTGAATTGATATTCCTTAAGTCATTAGTCCTTTATTTGTGATCAGAATGTCTACATTGTCTATTCACACTTAGGAAATATTAGTTGGCATTAGCTTTATTTCAAACACATGTGGCTTCCCCTGCCTTTATAGTAGTTAGTCATTTGTCTACACTTAGAAGCAGCTGTTTATTATACTTCTATGTTTTTTTCCTGGTGGATAAAATGTAGATATCTTTGCTATATTGTGAACATGTCATTAAGCTCTTGTTGAGCTATACAGCACCAGCATTTATTAGAACCTTCTTTGCATTATCTCTCACATTTTATTCAGCTCCAGACATAGGCACATGCCAAAGTTAGAATTTTTTCATTCTTCATACAGCAAAATCCACAGCCAACACATTTTTTTATTCATGTCTTTAGTTTTCCTCATTTTTTTCATGCAAACCAGAGTTCAGAAGTTTCTTAACTGCTCTCTCAGTCTGGTCCACCTCTGCACTTTGATCACCATTTGATTTACTGTGAATTATCCTCTGCAAAGTGTCTTAAATATTTATTGTAAACAGAGAAATAAATATATAGCATTTACTGCACAATTTTCAGTACTGCACAATTTTCAGTACTGAAAAAAAGGTCTGGCTTAGACTATCTTTATTTTCTTCTCCAACAGTGTTCCCCCACAGTTATTTTTTCAAATGTCTATTATATACTCAGCTTATACTTGGTATCTTATTGTTGGTTTAAAATGTCCTAATTATATATTCAAGCTAAATTAACAACACAAATGCCCCTTCATCAGAGCAAAGACCATGAGTATGTTGACAGAAATACCGCAGCTCAACGCAACACAGGATTCATATCCCCTCAGTGTTTCCCAATGGGCCAGTACACTTCAGGACTTTGCCTCAGTTCCACTTCAGTGTCCAGGAATCTGGGCTACTCTGCCCTATAGGCAAGTCAACTCCCCATATAACAGTGTTTAAACCCAGTGTCTTTCCCTGAAATGTCTGAGCCTACACTGTCAAACCAGCTCCAAAAATAAATCAGTCACTTCTGGGGTACTTGAGTTAGATATTTGGTATCAAGTAAACCATCTGAAAAAAATGGATGCAAAAATACCTGAAAAGCAGTGGGATAACTATGACAACTAAAATGATATTTCTATAAAATAATTTAGTTTATGAATTAGTTTATTATGAAATATATAATATTTCATATAATTTTATATACTATTTATATATTTATACAATACATAAAATTAAAATTGTCCCTTTAACTTCTGTGACATCTCCTGAAATCAAGGTGCACTTCTAAACCTGTAGTTTCCATATGGCACTATGTCCAATAAAAGTAGAAACCAAAGAGGGTGACACATCACAGGACACGGAAACCTAAGAGCTTGCTAACACCCAGAGGGCAAGTATTGCCCTCCCACCTTGCTCCTAGCTGCACAGTTCTACATCTACTTGGTGGTAGCTTAGCATTCATCAGACCATTTGTGTGAGCTGTAGTAGCCTATTCAACTAGCAAAATGTATTCTTATTTATTTTATTTATTTTATATTACTTTGTATTTTGGGGACATGTTGCTTCTGAATTCTCAAAACCAGAGCCAGCACAAGGGAGCCCTGGAAGGATGCAGGTGCTAGCAGAAAGAGTGAGGAGGAAGGGATCAAGACATCCTTTGTTAGTCCCAGATCCTTTCAGAAGACTTTCTGTGTTATAATGCAACTCACACAGCCCATTACTCATATGTTGCACTCGGTTTACTCATACAGGACTCCTCAGCTACTGACATGCCTTCCCTGGCATGCACAAAACAGCAGGCTGGCATTCTGTGGGTCTTGGCTCCGCAGCTTCTGGGTCACGAAGAGCTGCAATTCATAGCCTCTTCCACCCTCCAAAGATCGCATCCAAGATAGCAGTGTTTGTAGAGAAAGGGAATATAGTTTACTCTACCCAACAGGCTTTTACCTCTGCAAGTATAACCTCACTTATGAAACAAAACAGCAAGCTTCCAGCTGGGGGCAGCTTGTGCACAACTCTTCTGGTTTCAGTGTAGTTACATCACTCATTTAGTCACAAACAAAGAGCTAAGCACAGGAGATCTTAGCAGAGTGCAAGAGAGGATATTAGGGATACAGCAATAAAGTTGTAACCCCTTGTGGGATAAAGAGCTAATCATCACCTCTGGATCAATGAGAGGAGAGCAAAAGACAGAGGGTGATGGAAATTAAAATACTCCATAAAACAACAACGCTCCTGAGTCCATGATTTTGTATCCTTAGACTGCTGTGAATAAAACATTTCTAGAACATTTGATCAAAGCAGATCCAGTGATGGCTGCTTTTTAAGCCTTGAGACTACTTTCAGAAAAGGTGTTTCGTTCAAAATTTTCAAGATTGAAGATTAAAATTTGAAATAGTTTATGACCCAAAAGTATGTCTTCTCCCTGCCTCTTTCCTCCCTTGTGGCATTTTCTAAAAGCTTTGGGTAACTGAACACTGGTGTCTGGAGAGCAGCAGCCAAGCAGCTCAAAGAGCAGAGTGAAACACAGCTAAAAATCTGGTCTTGGCTAGCATTTTCTAAATGAAGCAATACCACCATTCTCACCTAAACAGAAACTTGTGTTCTAGTTATGACAGAGCAGGCATAAAATGGCAGCATAATGTGCTTACTTAGCGGGCATAAAATGATTACTTACAAGCATTAAGTATCTGTCTGCACCACAGCAAACATGCTCTGTAAGCTTAAAAAACATACCCCAAAACAAGTAAGTTTCCCACACACAAAAACATGTGTTTTGGAGAAAAAAAGCGTGGACTTTTTTGAAGGAAGATAAATTGTTGGAACAGAATTGCTCAGAAAAAATATTTCTGGTAATCACAACAGTGATGGAAAAGAAGAACACAGAATTGGCATTCATCAAATCTCATAATATTGGAACTAGGAGGCATCTGTTAGGACTTTGGCCTAAACCAGAAAAATCAGTGATGTTTTTCACATTGTTCCTTTGCACAGCAGGTAATGACCTTCTGAAATTTTTACTGAGTGCAGATTGCTTATTTGTTTCATTTAGAAACAGAGGACTGGGAGGTGAGCCAGTCTACTGGCCTCATGGGACACATCACATATTCTTATGTAGCTTCTGTGAACTCTTGGTAGTCAGAAAGGTAAATGGAAAATCAGCGTTACCTCAGAGATCAGGAAATATTCATGATTTGTAAACAGGTTACAGATACTGCTCTAACATGAGTGAAGTATGGGATAAGCAGATGTACAGGTTAACAGCAGAGGCCATTTGGAAATAAAGAACACAGGACAGAAAGATGGAAGTTTCTTTTTTTATTTTTCCTCCCAAGGCAAAAATGGTTCTGGGCAAAAATATCCAGCAATTTTAATAAAAAGATGGCCTTGGTGTCTCATATTTGCCAAGATCTTTGTTAGCATCAGCTGATTCAAGTAGTCTGTGACACTGGCCCATTGTGCTCTGCTTTGGCACTCATCTACCTTAAATGTCTACAGAATGAGTAATAAGAGTTTCTAGAAATTAATAATAAATAAATAATTCCCTGGAAATCCCTTATTGCCTTAGTGTATCTGGAATTACAATCATTTTCCCAAACCAAGTTTCTTTAAAAAAAAACCCGAAGTCTACACTGTGCATCTCCTAATATCATGATATTCATGATAGGAACGTGTTGTATTCCATGGCTGGGCTGGAAGAAATGGCAAGTGAAGACCAACACTTTAAGTTTCAGATTCAGGGAAACAGTGATCAAGTACACCACCACCTTTCTGTGCCTATCATTCACATGCATCCTGAATCTATAATTATGTGAAAATACAAAGTACTGTAAGCCTTACCACTATGGTTTCATCATGTGCCTGCTTCACTCTCTTCTAAACAGAGTGCCAGTCTATTCAGTCTCTTGTTCAAAGGAGAGGTGATTTTTTTTTCCTATCCCCACTCTCTAAGCCTCTTTTAAAATTTTATTTATTTCCTGACAAAGGCTATCCATAACTCAAACACAGATGCTCTTGCTGAGCAGAAGGGTGCCTCTGTTTCTAAGATGTTGCTATCTGATCTTTACCATTTTTTGGGCAGAATTTTGGTTTATATTTTTTTTTTCAGGGAAGTGAAAGAATCAGGTGGGGAACTGAATATCTTTGGTTGAAATTTCTTCCCTCCATTTCAGCAGCATCCTCTATCATCAGCTGTCATTGCATAAAAGCGTGCTGTTGGCAGCACAGTGGCATAAGTGCAAACTAAGCTGCTTCATTAGATTAGCATTTAGATGCATCTACACTATTTTACACAGCTATGCTGAAATGAGACAGCACAATCATAGCATTTCTTTCAGTATAGCAAGCAAAAGCAACGTTTACGAACATCTGAACACTCCATTTACACACAGAAGCGAGTCTAAGGGAATAATGTTCCTGACAAGGTACCAGCATTCATAAGCAGGTAAAGGTATGGGGAAAAGGATACTAGCCAGGAAATCATGCATCAAACTGTATCACACTGGCCATTGCAGCTGAAGATGAAACCTTTATGCTTTGTCACTCACTAATGTGCTTTTACACATTCATTTGGGCTTATGATCAGCACAAGGTAAAGCAATCAGATGCTCCTTTTTACCATTATTTTGGCCATATCATGTTCATGCAGTGATAGAGGTTTTTGTAAAGAAGTTTGGGGTTTTTTTTCTAATGATAGAGATTGTTTTGTGAGCCATCTCTTTCAGTGATCAGCTAAGCTCTATGCTGGACATCACTAGTGGTCCTAGGTTTAAAACCATAGCAGGAAAGAAATTAAAATGAAACATATATACTTGACAAACTTTTTGGCAAGTTTTTTTTCTGAATACTTTGGAAACAAAATGACAGGCAGAAGAATGGTTTGCAACAACTGCTTTCAAGACTGGTGATATATGTAACTGAGGGCTGACTGCTAGTATTTAGCCAATTTCTTAAACTGTGGTTGGCCTTTGAAGCATGAGCAAAATAATTCCTTTACTCTAGACTCAATTTCTTCCAGGAGTGCATAAAAACATTGATGTAAACAACTTGTCTTTCAAGGTGGCAAGAGAAAAGGAGACAGACTGAAGCATTGGGACTAGGAACTCAAGCCCTTTCCAAGTGTGTATTAAAAAGTAAATATGAACTTCTGAGGTGATGTTCAGAATTGTTCTTAGAAGGTTGAGTCCCTGATGATTTCAGTTTCTAGTTCTCTGTGTCTGTAGAAACAGCATACCAGTACATTATATTCCACCACCATGTTTTTTTCTCCACTACATTTTTAAGAATGAATCAGAAGAGATGGCACAAAGCCATTTAAGGACACCGCATTAAGCAGCAGTTCATCTCTTCAACAGTGCAATTTCAGATGACGTTCTGAAGTGATTTTTTCCATTTTCTTTAAAATACATTAATCTCAGCAGAGAGCAGAACCGTGCAGTCTGTATTTCATTTCTTCTGATGACAACCTGAACAACTGCAAGAGCCACCACCTCCTCTCTGTGCACTTCGTGCCCAGGCTCTGTTACACTGGCTGGACATAGGAGATTACTTTGTTTACTATGTTTTTTCTAATGAGCAGGCAGCCTCTGTTATTAAGAACAGAGCAGGCAGCTTCTTTTATTAACAAGTTGTTCACATCCCAAGTAGAACACACTGCCATTACCCATGTGCCAGAGCTGAGCACGGTGTCTTCAGATTCTTATATTTCTAAGTGAGCAACTTTAATTCAAGACTGCCTTAACAGGAAAGGGGAATGAAAATATGGACAAAGACCAAACAGCTTTACAAATCTCCTTTTTAAGTATTAATACCTGTCAGTCTTGGACAATTCTTGCTACTGGCTAGAGAAAAGGTCATGACAGCAGACTCATTCCCAGTGTCACACAGCTACTCTACGTCTGAAAAATTCCCCTAAAGACAAAAGTATGAGCTGACGCTGACCAGGAAAGAATATTTGAATCAGCTAAAAGGTGGGTTTTTTCAGTGAACAGCCATCCATGTCTAGAACACTAGCACTGATTTTCCCTCTTTTTGTTTAGTACAAGCTCTTACACTCAAACTGTTTTATTCAATATTCATAAAGTATTTCTAGTGATTAGAGGATTTTAAACCTTTGGAAAATCAACTAAGGCAGTTCAAGGCACATGGGAACTGTCCAGGGCATTGACTTTCTGATATATGTTTCCCAGTGACAGTCACAGAAATGGGCTTAATTTCAGAACGAAACAACAATAATGTTTGTTCATCTAAATTTACAGGAAGCTCCTAAGCGTCATATATTTTAGCCCACTTGTAGTTTCAGCTCTACTTGACAACTGTCAGAATTGCTATGACATTTAAGATGGCTATTTCTGTAAAGCTAAAAAGCCTAGGCTAAACTATTTCCAATCCTAGAACTCTCAGAATTACTTTTCTTTAAAATTTCAGATTTTTGCCTAGGTTGCTATCAGAAAGTACTCCTGAAGACAGCTATGTTTGATGATAATGAAGTAGAAGTTTCATCCTCCTCCACTTCTTCAGCACTGCATCCCTCCAGGTGATGCTTTCATCAGCATCAAATTCTGACTGAAATCTGCAGAGAAGAGCATTAGCATTGCTGAACACAGACATTTGAACAGGCTCGGCAGTGGCAGGAAAGAGGTCTAACCAACATATTCTTAATAAAATCAAATTCAGCCCTTTTCATTGTCTATTTTAATCCTTCAGGCTATTCTAACCTGTGTCAACACCCTGCAGAGAATCACTGAGATATAATTGGCATATTTTGACACTTTAAAGATTCTCTATTTATATCCTTGTAGCATTTTTGCTGAGGAAGGATGGCAGTCTCCAGGTTCTTCATAAAACAGTCAGATCCAAAGACACTGACGAGGTTCAGTTTGGTTTCTGAGTTGCAAGTGATCCGCGTCATATACCATTAGATCCTACACAACATAACAGCTTTCCAGCTGGCATATGTCAGAGCTCTCAAAGGTGTAGCTCTCTTCAGACTACATAAAGCAATGTTTAGAGTAATGGTGTTACTTTGAGATCACTCTTCCTACATTTCCAGAACAGTAAAGTTAAGGTTTAATATCTTCCCACTGTGATGAGTGCTTTAAAAGACTTTTGTGAAATACTTTGTTTTTTCAAATATATACTCTGCCTAAAATTAATTAAAAGTCAGTATCATACTAAAAATTTGAGACATATCTAGTCACTTAACTGAGAAACAGTGAATTTTAAAATTAATTATACTATTTGGAAACTCTTTCAGGTTCCCTATAGACAAGACAACCAATAATACCCCATTGTCACCTCTTAACTCACAGTAGCTAATTTGCTGAAATTAGAATGCAAGTTATTAGTAAAGTGAGTTCTCTTTTTGTTTTTCTTGTAACTCAAAGTAGTATTCAAAGTCCAGTTAATATGAAATAGCTAAGGATTAGACATCTCTCTCTCTTCCTACCCATGCCCCACAACATTTCCACACCTAAAATGGTATCTCCACCATGTCATGCAGACTAATTCAGATGCACTCAGGCAAGGGAACTGGTAAATCTACATAAGAAACCAAAGCTGGTTTCAGTCTGAGAGTACAATCAACTTCCCAGACTACCAAGCTTGGTCTAGTGAATCTCCTTTCTCAGCTCTGACATTAAAAAGCAGCTTCTGGACATAAAACCAACCAGCCAACCAATCAATAAAAAACACAAACAAAACCTCACAAAAACAACCACTAAAAACAAACACCACCAAAAATAACCAACAACAACAACAAAAAACCCCACAAAACAAAACCACCAAACCCAAAACCCAACCAAACCAACACCTTCTTGGGAAAAAAGATTTGACTGTATCTTTAAAGTACTGCTCTCGGTTCTAAGTTCAAGAGGAGTGCAGGCAGAATCAGAGTCAGTAAATTAGGAAATGGAACAGAATTACTACCCATCAATGCATTTGCATAGGGCTGTATTCATATCTAAGCCCTTGGAGTTATAAAACTCAGGATGGGGAGTTTTTTTACTTCCATTATTTCCATCAGAAGACTGCTTCTGAACCTGAATCTTCTCATCGTTTTAAGCTTTCCTCTAGCTTTCAGGTTTCCCTTATTTTTGGCCATACACTTTTAGGCTCACAGTATTATTTGAAGGAGCTTCCCCCCAGTTTTTTTTAGCTGACATTTGTGCAGAGGACAAGCAGTTCTCCACTCAGCTCAGAATACTAGGTATTCTCAGAGCCACAACAAGGAGTGGGACAAAAACAGCTGAGTTATCTTTGCACCACAAAAATTGGTAAACTATAAGAGGTAGACTTTTATCTGCCCAATTTGAAATGTCTTTCTCATGCATGAAGTATATAGGAACTTCATGTTCCAGAATGTAGGCAGGGATTGAATTTTAGTGTCTAAAAATGAGACTGGAAAGGAAGCATTCTGGACTGCTGTTTTCTGAACATTTCATACATTTCTGGTATGTCTAAAGTAAACAAGTTGATGGTCTCCTCTGATAATTTGGCAAACAACATAATTCAGTTATTTAATACTGAAGAGAATTTGAAATGGGTATATCCCTTACTTTTATTTAGTTTCAATGGCAAGGAAGAAGAAATTTTAAAAGACATACAAAAAATGCTGGGAAACAGGAAAAAAACCAAAAAATTTTCCAACGGAAAAAGGGCTAAAATCAGTTTTCAGATTTAACAATACTTTACTTGAAAGGAAAATGATAAATGTTTTCTTTTGAAATTTTAAAAACAACTTTCCACATATTTTTACATGTTGAAAATACTGATACTTGAATTTGGAAAAAAAAAAAAAAGTTGTTACTCTACCAAAAGTCATTTATGGTGGCAGAAATCACTCAAAAGAGCAGATAATCTTTGACAAGCTCAGAACTGCATTCTTTATAGAATAATGTACACAAATGCACACTAACTTCCCTTATTTATATTCAGAAAGGACTGCACTCATTTGAACACAAGATGAGGTTTCATTTCCCTCTCAAGAGCGGTACCCCAGCCCCACACCCTGGATCATGTTGAGCTGGGCTGAATTGCTCTTAGAGCCCCAGCTCTGGCAACTGAGCAAGCCAATGCCAGTGTAAATCCACTGGGATCACTGCTGGCAGCACCTAAACTCATGTTTAAGCAAGTCTTGAAACTGTTCTGCAGAGGGTGATGAACTGATTTTAAGCTGAGATTTTTGAATGCCGAGCCCTTGTTTTGCCCATTTTTCTGTTCTCAGGGAAAGAGACGGCTGCCTCAAAAGCCTCCTTATCAGTTTGGCTGATTTCTTCAGCCCTGTTTAACAGATCAGACCTTCAAGGTGTAGCAAGCATTATACTTGGAAGAGATATCACTGGAAAACAAAGAAACCACTGTTTAAAGATGCAGTCCTCTTCATTTTCTTACAAAAGATCCAACACTACAAGTTCTAAATAAGCACCATGAATTGAAGCTCACACTGACACCTCTGTAATTAAAGCATTTGAGCATCAGGCATTTGGCTTCTTGGAGAGACAGCAATAATATCTAAACAGCCTGAAGGAAGACAAATGACAAATTCCATTATTTTCTCTGGCTATCTCCAGTATCGTAACCTTTACCTTATCTTGGTCAACACATTCACACTGAATGGAATGGGACTAAATTTCTTTTTAATACTCTGACAAACTGCACTGCTATGTACAATAGCAGCAAACGTTGTATTCATAGCTGTCCTTAAAAATCAGTTACTTCTATTTTTTAATACTTGCCATCAATCATCTATGCTAATTGGCCAAGTGTATGGCACGCCTATAGAGTATTAAGTGTCCCAAAATAACTAATGAGAATTCTTTTATTTAATCTGTCTCAAATGAAAGTGGTATTAGAATAAGAAAGTATTTCCTTCTCTGCCACTGGCATTCAATGAATATTTATGATGTTTTTCACTATATTGCAGTGATATCACAATGTTGAATTCCAACTAGAATGGGGATACAGCACTTAAAAGGAGATTCTGCTCTCTTTCTATCACTCATAAAAGGAATTAATAATTGCAAAATAGCTAACAAACAATTGCTTCTCAAATTAGTTCATATTTATCTTCATACTCTAAGCTGGAAAAGGAATCTCCTAATTTGTAGCAATAACTATCTTTAAAAACACTAATAATGTGAACCCATTTATTAAATATTTGTAAAGCTATTTTATGCACAGCACTAATGCTGACTGATCAAAGCATACGTAATTAATGGACAAGAAAGTCATCACTGCAATAATGGAAATCTTATTAGCATATAAATTATGTTGTTTTCAAAACCTTAGAATACTTATATAAGGAAGATACCACTTATTCCAGACCATTTTTCTGAAGCCATTGAGCCAAGTCTTCCCTGGAAGGGCTATATTACTGTGTCTCATGGTATGAGAAAAAAACATTATCCTCTGGAAAGGTACTCATAGGAAATTATTAGGAAGTTTCAATGCAGATCTGGGTACCAGATAGTACTGTTGGGCTATGTTACAATCCACATTAGATAGAGGAATTTACGCAACACTGTTTTTAAATCCTATTTCTCTCTCTTCTATTACCATCCATCAGATAATGTACATTGATAACCCCTAGAGACAAAGAGGGCTTTATCTATCATACTCTTCTTTTTTTCTCATCAGAAATTTTCCTTTTGCAATGTGGCAGCGGGACTATGCAGGAATAGAAGAGGTGAGATATTTGCTGATGACAGTAGGATTTTTTTTTTTTGAGTCAGTGTATTCAGAAAAGGAATTTTACTTTACCCTGACAGTAATTTTTGTGGCTGGAAGCCAGGAAAAATTTCCAGCACTCCCTGACTTATCTCCCATGGTGGACACAGCCTGTCCTACAGACAAAGACACAATGTTCATACTCTTTCTTGACAGGGTGCATTCATATTATTAAAGAGAGATACAGTGTTCATACTCCTATATTTTAAAGACTGAACTTTATTTTGCTTCCCATACAGTGCACACAGCAAGTAGTGGATCCAGTTATAAAGTTACTCCTAGCTGCAAACCTTTTTATATCCAACCCCCAGAAGACTATCAATATCCTATTTAAAGGTGACGTCTGGAGAGAAAATTCATGTCTCCAGTCATTCTAACCAGTATTTGATCAACAGTATCATAGAAAATATCTGCAGTCTTCTACTGACATCAGTGAAGTCTAACTAATACAAATTTCTGTCTCAAGACAGCATTCCTCTTTTCTTTCATTTTTGTTGAAATGTGTCCAAATGACTATTTTCTTCCCAGAACATGCACTACTTTATTAATAAAAAATACAATTTGGAGATTTCACGAGCCTTTGCACATCTTTAAGATTTATTTCTAGAAGCTGGGCCACTTCTCACTCCACCAAGGTTTTATTTATGGAATTTTCCCACATAAAATAATGGACTAAATATTCTAGATGATGCCACTTTTTGTCCAAACAACATGCGTTTTACATGGAGCTACATATTCCCACTGAAATTACAGCAGAAGCCAGCTGCTGTCCTTATTCAATAGGATTAATTTATACAATTTACGCATGCAGCAGAGTACCGTGATAACTTTTTGTTTCCTCATGAGTGAAAATGATTGTCAGGTGGATGTAAGATATTCCCTGTTTTAAAATTTATAAATAAAGTGTATTTAAAAATCAGTTTGTCACACATCACAGATATACTGAATTTTACTTACAGGTGAGGGATGAAATGACAAAGTATTCTCCATTTTGATTTAATGTAATAATTATAAATTCCATGTTGTGATAGTCTAATAGCCCAGCACAACAAATATGTTCTAAGAACTATTATGCTATTTTATTATTACAGAGTATTCCTCTCAAATTTTCATTTTACCAGAAACAGTTTCCTAAAAGAATAACTCCAATTATAGCTTGAGATGAACCATCTTTAGTTCCAAATTTATCTAAGGAATCTATGGTAGGAAAAGCAAGTAGTCTTCAAAGGCACAACCACCTGTTGGAGGTTTATTTTAAAATTTTCTGCACATCAAATGCTATAAACCTCCTGCTCCTGATTCTCTTCTTCCCAATACGTATTAGTTGTAATATAATTATCCTTTTTGCTTTGATGTGTACTGAGTCAAATCAAGATTATTTGGTCACTGTATGCAGTTAAACAAAGGTGGTATATGTTGGAATGGTGCTATTCAGGAGACGCGTTATTGTTCCACCACTTTAGTCCACCCTGTAAAAAACTAAGGGTGCTGTCATAGTAAGCACTTCGCAACTCTTCAGGCATTTTCTTTCCTATTACTTACCTCTTTTACCTGATGATGTAAACAGAAAATCAACTGAACAAAAATATTGTCCCTCAACAGTTGAAATAAACAGCAGATTTCCCCAGAGTAAGTACATTCTACAGAGCTGAAGTCTTATGTTAGCTCTCCTTTTTCTTTTAACCCACAAACACTGCCAAACTTCAGCAAGCGTCAGATCCAGAAAACACATTTTGCCAAATCTGGGTGTTTCTTTCAGTGTGCAGCAAATGCAAGAGGAGTTTTTCATTCAGACATGCTGCATGAAACACCATTCATTAAAAAGAAAGATCATGCAGATAGTTGTTATAAGAATATGCACTCAGTAAGAAAATGCATTCAAATTCTATTATGCTGGCAACACTTCAAACACGCTCCACAACAGAGTGCTGACTCTTGTGCCTGACCTTCAAACAAAGCCCTCTCACCATGCAACAACTGTCAGAGGCTATCACAGAACACACCTTCAGGTAAAATTGCAAATGGTGCCTAATGTGGAGCAGGCTTGACTCAAGTGCTGCCTCCGCAGGGTGCTGGATCATGGTTCACATATGCCAGCCCAAGCCCATTGCTGCTGGGTTGCTCTACCTCTACACCAAGAAACAGCCCGGGGAGTGTCAAGGGAGCAGCTATTCTCAGATCCCCAGTTCCCACCTGTGCTCAGTTTAGTGTCCACCATAGTGGGTTTGCTGGTGTGAAGAACAGAAAAGGAAACTAAGATAAAATAAAGGGGGAGCAGAAGAGCAGCCCTGAAATAAGAATACAAAACACCATTTTTTAAGATTAATCATCTTTCCTTCTTTCATATCCTGGATGGCTGATCTGAAGAGAATTATGACCCCTTCTGCTGAAGCAAACTGTCTGGTTTTTAAAGAAGTTTTATTTTTTCTTATTTTCACCTTTCTTAGCAGTATGAGGACATAGGGCCTTTGAAAAAAATAATGGTTTGCAAGTCACATCATCTTTAAACTTATATTTAACCTTTGCTCTACAGCAAAATCAAGTCAAGTCAGGTTTTTCCAATAGATTTAAAACAGTATTTGTCAATAACTTCCTAGAAGGAGTTTTCAATGTATAGCTTTTCTACATAACTCACAGAAACCCATGTTACTCCTGTTAATTTACAGTAACTCATGATAATCTGTTTTGGGGTTTGGAGGGTTTTTTAAAGCGGATTCTACTTCACACAGACCTCAAAAAACCCAAACAAACAAACCCTCAATTTCTTTGTGCTGACACAGGTAGAACTTAAAAATATCATTTCAGAAAGAATGTTGACATATCCAACTTTTAAAGAAACATTTCATATTCTTAATGTTAAAAATCTGACATCAGGGAGTACAAATGTAGGTTAATTACTGCACATTTAGAAGCTCTATACGGCAAATACGAGAATCATTTGAAAGTCTTGTTAACATCATAGAGCGAAAAACTGGACATACTCTCTCAGTAAAGGCATCCTTGTTATCCTGTCTGCAAACAGACTTCACCGAGAAAGGCTGGGGAGGGTTCCAGCTGTACCCACGTATATCAGTACTACCCTCCTGCAGTTAATTACAAGATTAAGCTAAAAAATACATGCAGGCTTCAGGAATCTGGAAATCAGGGCAGGAAAACAGCCAGTGTGTACAACAAAATAAGGTATATCTATAACTAATCTTCAAACTAGAGGCAAAGAGGAAAAACAGAGAAAAAGATAAGCAAAACCACCTCAATCTGTCTGGAGTAAGCCTTGGAATAACTTATATTGAGAAAACTCCTATCACAAACACTGCCATTGCAGAAAGATGTGAATTAATGAAGGGAAATTCAGAAAGCCACAACATAAAAGCAGCTTTTGCCAACATCATGCATGTCAAATACTATTTCTCCTCTCAGATCACAACCTGTAAATCAATGGCCTGCTCACTGCCTCGTAACTTCCTAAAGTATGTGTTGATAGAGGAATTTAAATTAAATTAAGTACATAGAGATTAATTTCCTGGGGAGGATTAAGACCTTTCCATCTATACAGAATGGTTGAATAACAAGTGAAAATAGATAATGTCACAAATATTTGAAGGAGGCAATCAGCAAAGAGAAAAGCTTTTAATTTAGGAACTGCAAACGTAAAGAACTATAGTAGGAGAAGCAGATTAGATCTACCACACAAAGCCTAGGAGAGAGAAATATATCTTTAATAAAAACTTCAAGCTTTGGTCATGACCAGCAGAATTCTTTTGCAAATACAGAAATAGGAGCAAAAGATAGTGCCATCTCACAGTGGAAGAGAGATGGTGGAGATGGCGATAAGGTGCATATCCTGCGGGGGGGCACTTCAAGACTGTGCACCACAGCATCTGAAAAGCAAACTAAGCACATTTGATACGTACAATCAGTGTTTAAGTCAAAGAGACAGTGTTGTCTGATTTCTGAATGTAAACTTGGCTTTATTTTGGCTGCCAGTTAACAAAAGGTAAAGGGACATGAGCTTAAAGTTGCATTTACCTAAAAAGTTGTGGTTATTAAGTTTTCTCATTGTTATAACTGAAAGACAATTGAAACAACAAAATCTTGCGAATGCAGTAGAGAATAAACATTTTGCCAGGATGAGGTAATTAATTTTTAAAAATTAGAAAATAATAACACTTTGACCGAGAAAGATCCTTCTTTTCCCTTAAACATCTCATTAAAGCCTGAGGGAATTGCTGCATTTCAGATTTTTTTCTTGTTCCCGTTCCTGTAGGAGATCTACCACTGAATGAGATCATACTAGTGACGCACAGGGCATTTGGAGCAGCTTCTTTCCTGGCTACTCTCGCCTATGTACTGCCAGGAGTTATGAGCACTGGGGAAAGCAGCCTGAGATATAGCTGCTGTGAAAGACACATGAGAAAATAAGGTTGTGTTGTATTGGAAATGCATTACAGACAGCTGTGTTTTGCTTCTAACTGAGAGGAGTCCATGGTTTATGTATTTAAAAAGCATTTGCAGACCTCAAAGAATAAAACCAACCTAAAATTACAATAATAATTTCAGTTTTATTATCTCCATTTGAACTCAGGATATTCTATGAGTCTATGATAACTTAGGTTCACAAAATACATGCAGTCTGAGAAAGCCTAACACATGATATCTCTGATGTTGCACTGCTTCACATGTCACTCAGAGAACTGAAAACCATGTCACAGACTAGATTTTCAGCCATGACAAGCCCCCGGGCTCTGGGATGCCTTTATTGAAAAACCTAAGCCTGACATGCCTTTAATTTCACTGAGACACACATTAAAATTTGTATAATATTCGCATTTTATGTAACAAATTTATTCCCTCTCACTGCTAGCATTTGGGATATTGTAAAACAGCTCCACGAAGAGAGGATACTAAACTCTATAGTGGAAATGTTTCTTCTACTCAAATAGAACCTACCTTGCAAAGCAAGGAACATACTCTTTTAAGACTTGATTCAATACAGCCCTTCACTAGTCCATTTGGAATACTCATGTTTAATATTCAGAGTGCTCTTAAGCACTTCACTTAATCAGAGCCTAACAGAAAGACCCATATAGGCAGTTTAGAAGCCTCAGAGAAAATACTGTTCAGAAATAAAATATGAAATGCAGCTATTCTGCCCCTAATATTTTTAAGTATCTGTATTAAGCAGTAGAGAAAAATACAGTTTTTAAACATTCGGTTTTGCAGTACATGTTCCCTCAATTTACAGTGGAGAGATAAACAGTTTGACATTTGTAAAGGGGCAACAGTTAGGATCCTCCATGTTTATTTTATAATATTTATGAAGTTATTTCTAATATAATTCTTTTTTATCACTCATCATTGGGTCAGCCTTTGACCAATTTATCAATTCATCACAATCCTTACCTAAAAAGCTCTAAACGTATAACACAGATAACATGATTATCAGGATACACATAAAGTGCATCATCCACGTTCCTGTGGAAATACTTCATAGATGTATTTCAAACAGAAATACAATACAGTATGCTTAGATTTAAATACATATAAATAATAAGTTGCATAATAAAATCAATATTCTAGGTGCTTAGCTGCATCTTTACTTGCCTGAACATTTTAACAGCTGACATTTACTCACTGATGCCCATATAAATACAGAAATCTAAAACCCCCAGATCTTAAAAACCCCAAATGCCCAAACATAAAAAACAGATCTGAAAAGAAATAATTGGCAAGGCAGTTATAACATTTTCCTTCCTTCCTTCTGTCCACGTCTATACTGTTTGAAGTAATAGCTACAGAAATTCATGAACCCAATGACTCAGATGCCACTACTCAGGTTTTAAGGGAAAGTATGCTCAATATTCATATTAATGATTCATAACACTCACTTATCCAAATGTTTTCTGAACCACATCTACAGGGATTTCTGTTCCCTCTGTCACCGTTTTTCCTGTAGTCCAGGAGCAGCTGGGATGCGTTTTAGAAGTGCTCTGGAGCAGGGTCTCTCCCCTCACTCACAGGCTAAGTGTTGACTCAAATTTGGGAAATGGTCTCTGCTGGGTCCCTTGGGACTTAACAGCTGTCTTATGGAAAACAGACCTAAAGCAGAAAGAAAAAGCTTGCTTTGCTCTACACTGTTAGGAAATACCCACTAAAGGATGCATTTCTTCCCATAAACTTTCCTCTCACTTTCTGCAAAGGGGAAAACCTAACACGCAGGTCTGAAACATTAGGCAGAACACTGAATCTTTTCTAGAATACTAATTATGGCTCTTTGGCCTGCATTTTCAACATGGAAACTAATAGAAAACATCATCTAGATGCAGAGAGATACAAATTTCCACAATGTCACAGCCTTTGCATCCAATGAATAGGATATAGGATAAATCTCACTAAAATTAGTAGCTTTAAAATCACACAAAACATCATTAATCAATTCATATCTCTGGAGTTTACAATGGAAAGGTCCTTACAATGCATTTGTGATGTTGCTGAGGTCTACTCACAACAATCAGTATGTTACTCAGTATTTTAATGCCGTGTTGGTTTGTTTTGCAATCATCTGAAGGGACCAGCAAACAATTATTCCTCAGCTGTATGTGTAGCTTGACTGATTTATTCCTAGATGCAATTTAACTGATCTATGCCTTCTTACCTGAGGCAATTTATATTTTTAATCCCTGATCGAATTTTGTGGTGTCATAATTGCTTTTCTTATGTTTTTGCCTTGCTTTTACATCAATGAAACTGCCATAACGGAGAAGAAATTGTGTAGCCTGACACCAAGAAAAGATTTTAATTAAAAAAAAAAAAAAAGGGAAATTAACTGACAAGTTAGATATTTAGGGTCTCAAATCCCAAGCTTCAGTGTCACTCATAACAAAAGCAACAATAACAAAATTTATGAGATGCGAATGTGATCTTAGAAAACTCAATGTTGAGAAAGTCTAACGCTTCCAATTAGAAAATATCATTATCATTGCAGCCCGTTTTGGAGACACTCACATGCTTCTCTGGTCTGCAGCAAACATCTGAGTTCAGCAGAACAAGAACCTCTGAGCTGCAGAAGTTCACCTCTCTCACCAAATTCACATTCAGCTGAGACATGCACTTCTGACCACTGAAACTTCCTCTGCCCTTTGTAACTCCTCAAGAACATTTTAACCAAAGTAACTCAACACAAACATGCTGAAGCTGTAGCCCCCCAGTCATCAGCCAGATGCAGCACCACCACAGGGCATCAGAAGGCAAGTCAAGAAGTGGCATGCAGGACAAGAAAGCCAGCTGGGGGAAGACCTTCAGTTCTTGAGATTTCACAAACAAATCAACAAGCTATTTCCTCCACTGAATGGAGCAGGACCCTGTCCTTTACTGAGGGTGGCTGAAGGAGGGAGGGAAAATTGCTTGACCCTGCTGCTGTCTCTCACTCCTGGGACAATACTCTTTGCAGTCTCTGGCTACGGCTTTTAGGTCTGTATATTTTGCAACACTCACAATGATGGCTGCTTATGTGCAACATCATCCTAATTACACGATCAAACACAATTGAACCACTGTCTAATTCAGCAGCCAGAATGAATGAGGCAGAATTGAAATTGCACGGGCAGAAGAATATCACCAGAAGTTTTTGAGACACAATTTACAGGGTAGAAAAGGTGTAGCACTTATAAGCAATAAAATAATTACTTTATTTTTCAAAGATTTCCAGTTAAAGGCTTGACCCCTTGTATTCGGGTAGAATTCAATGTGGGTATTTTTGGTCTGTGTTTGGCCCAGCCACCTGTGAGAAGCTGGGTTTTCTCATGCCAAGTTATGGGAACCAGGCTGATAAAGAGGGTCTGTAGCCTTGAGAGAGAGAGATTTCTGTGTAAACTACAATTAATTGGTCCCTCCTGATTGGCTGATGGCCTTCCAAGGGCATTTGAAGGAGAAAGGGAGGAGGAGGAGGATGAAGTAAACCCCCAGACTCAATTAAGGGAGACCCTCTGCAATGGACTGCACAGGTGCGGAAAGACGCACGCGCAGAGAAGTATCAATTATGTAATGTAAGGGGCTGTGCTGAATACCTTTGCCTGGGCAGCCCTGGCCACGTCTCTCAGGTAAACGCCATTTTGGCCAAATTAATAAAAGGTGGATGGCTCATATCTCGGGGCTTTTTGCTTTTTGCGGGGACGCCTGCCTCTGTGAGAAGCCAGCCTACCCTTGAGGACGCAGCCACTGCCCTGAGGTGGGGGGGACATTCTGGGGTCGGTGAGACAACCCTGTGGGAAGACACCTT